>PVKA01012312.1:0-58197 GCA_004027165.1 Ctenomys sociabilis
GGGGCGGACCATGGGGTCAATATCGCCCTCCTCCTCTGCAAACTGAATATCGCGGCCCAACTTCTCCCATGAGGGCAGGGTAAGCGAGCCGGTATGCCAGAACCAGGGAGCCATTATATCTAAGTGTTCAAGGAAGGAGGTCACAGTCCTCTTATCCAACCGCAGCCCGCGGGACTTCAGCAACATACGAAGGGAAAGGACAAGCGGGGAGCTGTGAGTGTTGCCCATAGCGAAAACGAAAGGAAAAAAGGGAAGAAGCCCGATTGGCGCAGTAGCCTGCCGGGCACGCCTTTATTTTTCAGGCAGAAAACTCTCCTTCCTCAAGGAGACACAGGTTCCCCAAGGGTGTCGTGCCCACCCGGGGCCAGGTTAAGCCGCCGCTTACCTGAAGGTACGTACCACCTCTCCACTCGATTAGGGTCAGGCCGGGTCCCTGTACGGGCCACCAAGTAGTGTCCAGCGCCGCTCCCGTCCCGCGGAAGAAGACACTCAGACACTCAGCAACGGGTTCAGCAAGCCTTTATCGAGTGGGATGCAAGCCTCTACATGCGTCCGCTACCCGCGGCTCCTACCGTGCAAGCATGGCGGATCTCGTGATACAACAAGCTATATAGATTTCACAAACCAATCATAATTATACACGTGGCTGATTACTATTGGTAGATCTTACAGCAATGGCGGACTTATTCTAAATAAGGGAGAGGTTAGTACAGCAACAAGAACCAGGAAGCTGGATATGGGCGCCATCTTTGCAGACACGATGGGCGGGGGAGCGAGGAGCGGGCACCATCTTGGCTGGGCTCCCAACAAATAACTACCTTTAAAGAAGACAGTGTTAAAATATTGAGGATAACAGAAATATGATGGATTCCTTGAATGAGCAATACAGAAAAGAAATACAATGCATGAAACTGAGTCAAAAAGATATAGAAGGACTAAAAATATCAATCACGAGTCTTCAAAAAAGTTTGAGTGAAAGCAAAGAGTTTCAGATCTTGAAGACACTAATACAGCCAGTGGAAAGGTGAGAAAGGATGTCTTAAAAACAATGAGAATGCAGGAAAAAATAATCCATCACCTGCAAAATGATGCCAGGATGAACAATGTGAGAATAATTGTACTCAACAAGAATGAACGAGTCAATACTAATGACATAAAAAGAATTTAGGGAGAAGTAATCACAGAAAATTTCCAAAATATGAGGAAACAATCCAACATTCAGGTAACTAAAGCATACAGAACACCAAATAACTTCAACCCAACTAAAAACACACCAAGACATATAATAGTCAAGATTCCAGAAATCCATCACAAAAATAATACACTGAAAGCTGCTAGAGAGAAGAAGCAGATCACATTCAAAGGAAAACCGATTTGAATTACAGCTGACTTCTCTACACAAACCATGAAGTCAAGGAGAGCATGGAGCAGATTTATTCCAGTCCTGAATGAAAACAAATTCCAGCCCAGACTATTATACCCTGCAGAACTCTCAAGTTCAATGGAGAAGTGAAGTACTTCCATGATAAAGAACAACTAAAGAATTTCATGATAACAAAGCCATCCCTACACAGACTGCTGAAAGATGTTCTAGAGAGAGACCATAATGACCAGAACTCCATGAATGAGAACGGAAGGAACCCACTAAACAGAACAGACAATTAAACATAGAATACAAAGGAGTAAACAACACCAGGCAAATATCATGACAAACATAAGTCAACACATTTCAATTATAACCGTAAATGTAAATGGACTCAATTCACCAATTAAGAGAAATAGACTGGCACAGTGGATTAGGAAACAAAATCCAACAATATGCGGCAGATAAGAAACAAACTTAACTCAAAAAGGCATTCATAGGCTCAAAGTCAAAGGATAGAAAACAATAGTTCATGCCACAGCACCTCAGAAAAAAACAAGACTAGCAATTCTGTTCTCAGACAGTCTCAACTTCAAACCAAAAAGGATGAAACAAGACAAAGAAGGCCACAATATATTGGTCAGGGGAAAAATTCAAGAGCAAGAGGTAACACTCATAAATATCTATGCACCAAACACAGAAGCGCACAACTATATAAGACAAATCTTAATGACATGAAAAATCTACTATCCAAGACCACAGTCTTAACAGAGACCTTAACACATCCTTATCTCAAAAAGATAGATCAACCAGACAAAAATTTAGCAAGGAAGTAGCAGAACTGAACCAGAGCTAGGAACAAATGGACCTGGTGGACATATACAGAGTATTCCACCCAACCCCAGCTGAATGCACATTTCTTTTTCTTTCACCTGCACACAGGTCATTTTCCAAAGTAGATACATACTAGGCCAGATTTCATGCGTAAATATATGCAAGAAAATAGAAATTAGCCCATGCATATTATCTGACAGTGCAATGAAACTGGAAATAAGTGACAAAAGAAACCAGAAAAACCTGTTAAACTCATGGAAACTAAACAGCACCCTACTCAGCAATCAATGGATCACAGAAGAAATTAAACAAAATATTGAACAGTATCTACAATTCAATGAAAGTTCAAACAGAACTTACCGGTATTTATGGGATATGATGAAAGCAGTTCTTGGAAAATCAGAGCTATGAACTCAAAGATTAGGAAAACAGAATGGGAACAAATTAGCACCCTAATGTTGCACCTTTGACAACTAGAAAAAGAATAGCAAAGGGAACCCAGAGTGCAAAGGAGGGAAGAAATCATAAAGATTAGAGCAGAAATTAATTCAATTGAGATGAAGAAAACAGTTCAAAGAATCTACAAACCAAAAAGTTGGTTCTTTGAAAGACTAAATAAAGTTGATAAGCCTCTAGCCAACCTCATCAAAAAGAGGAGAGAAAAAATTCAAATACATGCAATAAGAGATGGAAAGAGTGAAATTACCACAGACCCCGCAGAAATTCAGAAGATTATCCATAGTTACTTGAGGAATCTTTACACTCACAGAATAGAAGACACAGAAGAAATAGACAGATTCCTTGAAAGGTACAAATTACCAACACTGAACCAAGAAGATATAACAACTCTTAATAATCCAATAATAGTCAACGAAATACAAAACTTAATAAAAAGCCTACCAATAGAGAAAAGTCCAGGTCCTGATGGATTCACAGCTGAATTCTATAAGAAATTTATAGGAGATATAATCCCTACACTCCACAAACTCTTCAATGAAATTGAAAATAGATTATATAAAGAACTAAGATATAACAGGGCCCTCAAATTTAAAGACCCAATTCAGAAATGGGCATCTGAGATGAATGCACACTTCTCAGAGGATGAAATTAAAGAAGCAAATAAATATATGAAAAAATGCTCCACATTGCTAGCCATTTGTGAAATGCAAATAAAAACAACAAGGAGATACCATCTCATTCCAGAAAGAATGGCTATCATAAGGAAATCAACTAACAACAAATGTTGGAGAACTTGTGGGGAAAAGGGAATACTTCTTCACTGAGGTGGGAATGTAGACTAGTACAAACATTGTGAAGATCAGTGTGGAGACTCCTCAAAAGAGTAGGACTGCAAACCCTATTCAAGCCAGCTGTCCTACTACTTGGAATTTTCCCATAGGAACTGAAAACATTATATCATAGTGATATATGTGTATATATGCTTATAGCAGCACAATTTGTGATAGCAAAATCTTGGAAACAACCAAGTTGTCTGTCACATGAGAAATGCTTGTAAAAGATGTGGTATTTCTATATAATGGAATATTACTCAACTAGTAAGAATGATAAGCTTGAGGCATTTATATTGAAGTGGATGCCACTTGAACATATACCCATAAGTGAAATAAACCAGACACACATGTGCAAGTATCGTACAGTCTCCCTAGTATAAGTGAAAAGAGGAAATACAAATAGAAATGTACAACAACTAAAACCAATTAATTCAGATAGGACAAATTGAATGGCATATGCTGCAGGGTACTAATAAGCTTTTCTTCTGGATGGTTAACAGCCTAAGTTCACAGATCAGAATTGGAGAAATAGCAGAGCCACAATTCTAGCAAACATTTTGGCCCTAGTCTTTCAAGGTCAGTGAAGACTCAGGACATAGGAGCACCTGTACTATAATTTCATGAAACTCAGTTCAGTGCCAAATTTTCTGATCAAGGAGATTATGGAGCCACAGAGGAAAGAGATCAAAGTTCTGTAGAGTTCCTGGTGAGAGTCACATGGAGAGAAAACTTTTTCTCATGTTCTCACGTAGAGCAAACTGGTCAAGCATTGGCCATGACTCATCCACATGGATGACACAGACAAAGATTCTACAGAATAAGGTACAGGACTACAAGATAAACCCTCAGTCGACTTCACTGACCTCATCAGAAACAAAAAGTACATGTTTTGGTATATAGGTCTTGTTCTATCTAGGTCTTAGCCATCCAGCAGTAAAGTATAAATATGAGGAATACAACGCGAAGCCATAATAATAAGTTGAACTGTAAATGGCTACAGCTGACAACTTCTTCAGACAACTCACTATTTTTATTTAAATGTTGGACTATGTTGGATTCTGTCATTGAGTTCAGGCACATAAATTGTTTGGGTGACAATGGAGTGCCCATCTTTAACAGATATAGAAAAAGAGAGGGGTATAGAAAGGAAGAATGATGATGTATGTGTATGGGCAGTGCAGTTGGGATAGATACGCCGTGCTTCTACATAATTCTATGAGAGACAAGATTTTCACTAATGGTGGTTGGACAGGATATTATGTCGGCTTCTAGTACTATGGACAGCCACAAGGAAAATAACAAGGTAGAATGTATTAATTGTTGAATCTTTGATATAATTCAGGTATGAAAAATAAGATACATAAACAGCTATACTGTCTTAATTTACTGATAAGAGACATCTGCTATAATAATGTCTGTAAGTATAATATCACATATGCACCTTGTGTGGTACCAAAACATTATGAAAACAGTTTGCAATGTATTATTTATTGAATCCATCCTGTTAAGGTGTCTCAAAACTGTCTCATTTATATTTGTACTTCAATAAATTAAAAAATAAATAAAGAATTAAAAAGAAAGACCAAATGCCACATTAACTGGGATACATTTCTTTCCTTTTTATTTCATTTGTGTGTTTGGTACAGGGTCTCACTCTGCAGCTCCAACTCATAGTGATCCTCTTATTTGAGCTTCTTCAGCTCTGAGATGAGAGGCCTGTGCATTTTCAGGACTGGCACAGTTCCTAGGATCAAACTCAGGTCCTTGAGCTCACCAATCAGGTGCTTAGACCACTGAGCTATCTCCCCAGCCTCAGAGTTAAATTTCTTAATATTACTACTGGATTTTAAGTTCTACAAAGATTAAGTTGTTATTTACCTGCAATCACATATATTGTTTAGCACAGAATGCATGTACTATGAATTATCTTCCATACATTTTTACAACATATTTACTAATGCAATCTTTCAAAAAAATTTTAAAAATAAAATATCCTTATTTAAAAGAAATGATGACATCTCATTTAATGTATAGAAAGATCTCTGTGTGTGTGTGTGTGTGTGTGTGTGTGTGTGTTGCTTTCCTCATTCTCATGGACTGTTATTGTTATTTCTTAATACCACAAGGGAAGGAGAGAAGCACAGTGTACAATACATTCAATGATGAGCAAGTTTGCAATACAAAGAGCAGAGAAACTAATAAGAAGAATGAAAAAATAGAATGTAAACACAGACATAGAGGAGAAGGACAGGAGAGGGTTGGGGAAAGAGACATATCCACGTTTGTAAGCAGACTGGTTTGAACAACTGTACTGTGCATTTCCACTGGTCTGTGGAAAGAAGCAGTTAATGCTTTCATTTCAGTTTTTCAATTACTTTTACTTCTTGTCTTCTTAATTTCTTATAAATTTTTCTTTCTTCAATTTTACATGCATATATCTGGAAGACAGCACTATGACAACAGATGCTGTGGAGTTCATATTTTATTAAGTAAAATTCTGTATCATCTTAAAAAAATAAACACAAACCTACCAATTTTACTGATTAAGATGTTCCCTGGTTGCAATGACTACACTCTCTGACAAGTTGGAAAAGGCAATAGATTTTTTTGCTGTATCCAGGAAAGAACAAAAAAGGAAAATTTAGGAGATAAAGCTGTAGCAGTCTGGCTTGCCTACAGCATTGTTTTTATGAAAGCATTCATTGTGTCTATGTGGGTTGGCTGAATAATATCAGTTCTATCTTTGAGGCATAGATCAAACCATGGACATTTGTTTTATTATTCCTTTCACAATTCTTACTGATTCCATAATTTATGTACATTTCATGCACTGTGAGGCTATACTTGGCAGAATTTCATTGGTTCTATCAGTGAGTACATTGCTTTGACTTATTTTTTTAAAAGTGAAATGAAGATCACATAGTGGAGAAAAAGTGATAGCGAATAAGTAGGGGAAGAATAAATACAAAATGATAACAGATACATTTTCTTTGAGCGAAGCTGAAATATTGTCCAAACCAGTTCATTATTTAAATCGAGTTATCTTCATTCATCATTCCTCATTATCTAAGGCGTGATTTTTCAAAGGAATAAATATATTTAGAAAAAAAGTTAAATCAAACTTAAGTTTTAGCATAATTTTGTGACTTCCTTATACAATTTGGAATAATGGGTTTTTTTGAACATGAAATATAGTGTGGAATATTAAAAAGGATTGTGTAGAATGTTAATGTAGATTCAAAAGAAAATCTTGAATAGATGTAATTAGTTTATTTCATTTTTCTTAGTAATGGATATTCCTACATTCATTTAAAGAGTGCAGAGCAATCATTCTGTGTTTTATATGATACCTTTATGGTCCTGGGACTTGAACTCAGGACTTTGAACTCCTCAGGCAGGTGCTGAGCTGGCCCTTGGATGACACTTAGAGTGGGCTTCTTTTACAACCTCTAGAAGAAATATTGAACCACTGAAAAAGCATTAAGCCTGAATATGAATTTATAAATCTCTTAATTCATCCTTTAAATTTACCAATAAATGATAAATTTTTAAAATGTACCTGATTCCCCCATCTCACTTCCTGTGCCTGCACTTCATGTTTACTGGCTGCTTTAGTGCCTACATCTAAAGCAAAGTGAAGTGGTAGTGGTGACGACTTATGAAATAGAACACACACACACGCATGTAGCAGGTATATTTTTATTACTCATTGCACTTAATAACTGTTCAATATGCCTGAGACATTATTTTCTCCTTTGGATTATTAACACTGCACTCATGGAACACATCTGGCTTAGCAGAGCTCTAATACATCTAAGTCTTGCCTTGTGCTGTTTTTTCTTTTCAAATATTAATCCCAATGTTTTTGTAAGTAATCAACTTATCCTTTCCATTTCTGACCTGTTCTTAATATTCCTTAGTGCTCAAGCCATGAGAATGAACAGACCAACCAGGATAATTATTATTATTATTATTATTTGGTACAGGGTCTCACTGCACAGCTTAGACTCAGTAATCCTACTGGATCAGTCTCCCCAGCATGTGCCACCATGCCCGGTCTCAGTGGCTGGCTAGGCATGGGGCCTGGATGGCATGTGGTACTCAGGATTGAACTTTATGCTTGCCAGGCAGAAGCTTAGACCACCAAATTACAGCTCTGGCCCCTGAGGAGGGCTTTAGCACTTTGATAATCTGGGTCTCAGTGTCACTTCTACACATCATTCTTTAGTCATGACCTGTGCTTTGATTATCATTAGTAATAGAACTTGGTTCAAGGTCTTGATTTCTATCCTCTGGTTGTCTCAACACCACCCACTGTCTTTCAAGCTCAAAGCTTCTATTCCACCATTGCTTCACCCTTGTTGAAAACCTCGTTCTCTAGTCTGCCATTCTATAACTAATTTTCCTTCTTTAAATTTCAAGGATATTGTTCGGTCCCAGTATTCCTTCCATGACTCTGTTTTTGTTTGTTTGTTTGTTTTTGGTTTTATTTTTCATTTTATGTATTTGGTACAGGCTCCCACTATGCAGCTCTTTCTTGTAATGATCAACATGTTTTCAGCTGCCCCAGCACTGGAATGAAAGGTGTGTACCACCAGGGCTGCATTTGGTGGCTAGCACAGCATGCCTGGTGGGGGGGCACAGCATGCAGGACTGGAGATTGAACCCTGGTCCCTGAGCTTGCCTAAGAAGGTTTTTACTCTGTTGAGCTATTTCACTGGCCCATTCCACCTTTTTAAAAATGTATTTAGTACAGGGTCCACAGAGTCTCACTACACAGCTCAGACTCATAGTGATCTGCTTATTTTCAGCCTCCCAAGTGCTGGGATTATAGGCATGTGCCACCACATCCAGTCTCAATTGCTTTCTCAGGGTGGGGCCAGTACAGCATGCCTGGGGATCAAACCCCAGTCCCTGCATCTGCCTAAGCAGGCTCTTTAATCTGATGAGCTATCTGGCTGGCCTTCTCCATGATTCTTTATTAAAAATAACTTTATAAATGTCATCAAACACTATGTTTTGATAATGTTTGCTGAAGAAAGAAACATGTAATAAGAGACCTCTTTCCTGGTAGACCTGGTCGGTGGCATGCAACTCTGCTAGAGTGCAAAGTGCCTATAGTTTAGAACCACACGTTTCAATTGGGAAGTCACATTGTCCAATATCCTATGATGTATCCCAGTTATGTTTGCCATTCTAGGTTGCAATAAAATACCGTTTTTCTGTGCAGCTTTCTCTGTATCTCTTTTTTGACTGGTTTATTCTTCTTTCCCTTCCTCTCCTCCTCTACCCTCCCCTTCTTGCCCTTCCTTTTCTCTCTTGCCCTCTCCTGCCCTCCCTTCTCCCTTTCCCACTTCCCCTGCTTTCTCTCTCCCTCTCCCTCTATCTCTCCCTCTCACTATGAGGAACTTGGCACTTTTGGTCAACTACCCTTTTTATATTTTTATATATTTTTTTATATATTGTACTCAACTAGATGTGCACTAGCAGTGTCTCATCACCTGCCTTTATTTCTCCATCCTCAATTGCCATCACCCTGCCGTGCATCTCTTCATCTCTGAGGGTCGTGCTCCTTCACAACTTCACTTCAGTTCTTTTCTCCTCCCTTTTTGTATATTCCTCCTAGCACCTTGAGTTTAGTCCTGTGGATGTCAAACTCTGAATTTATGGGCTGACCTTAAAGACATTTAGAAGTCCTTTCTCTTAATTTCAGCTTCACTCTCTGCTTACAGTTTGTTACATCACTCTCAACAATGAATAGGGATTCTGAGTCCAACACCTACTCTTCTTATGGTTTACTGAAAGGCAATGAGTCCACGTTTCCACTGGAGTCCACTTACACTCCTCCATAAACTGTGGAGGATACCAGAAGTTTGATTTTGTGGGCCCTAAATAGTTCTCCCGCTAGGCTGCCTTTTACATTAGATATGGTAAAGATGGATTGCTGAGTGCTGGTTGCAGTTCACAATAATCACACAGATTGTTTTCTAAATTTAGTTTTGTTCACTTTTCAAACTTTTTTTTTTTTTAGCTGAGCACACTTTTATTGTAGATTGAGCCTCATATGACAACGGTCAGCACTGCCAGCCTTTCCTCAGCCATCCTGTGACAGCCATGTCTATGAGATGATAACTTTAGCCGAGAAACCAAGATAGGGAAAGGGAAATGCTCCTGGCCACATCCCGCTCCCATGTCTGTACCTGTCACCAACTGGTATGTCCAGTCGGTAAACCACAGCCTGCTGGGGAGAACTCGCTTATTTAAAGTTCCTTCCTTTGCCCCGAAGAAGCAGAGGTGGCTCAGAAATGGGGGGAAACTAATGGCCCAAAGGAGCCGCATCATGAGACAGAGCAGCCATAAGCTTGCCGCTTTCTCCTGCTTGATAAACTCACTCCTAGGACCACCACACCTTTTCTAACATGTTCAAAAATGCGTCCATAACTCTGGATCTGTGAGTTCCCCTGTCACATCCAGAGCATGCACTTATTGCACAGCAAGCGTCCACGCAGCAGGGACAAGGCCCTCTAGAAGCTCTGCGACCCAGCGCGCTGAGAAGGGGGCAGGTTGGTGGGAGCTTGTGTATGTGGCCGAGCGCCTCAAACAGGCCCAGCTCTCTCACTGCTTCCTGGTAAGGTAGATCTTGTTCAGACTGAAGATAAGGATGATGGCAACCAGATCCTTCTCAGCCGAGATCTCCACCTTGTCGGCGACCATGACAACGCTACTCGCCAGCACAGTGCTCCTGAAAGGCCTCAGTTTCTCCTTAAATTTAGTTTGAAAACAGTTATTTTCATATTTGATCCCTAAAATCCTCTTGTAATGTATGCAAAATACTAACACACATATAGTTAATAGACAATACAGTCTTTTCTTTCTCTACGAAAATCCTCCAATATAGACAATAGTCCCATTAGAAATACCCCATTTACTCAAGTGGGTAATGCTGTACCAGATACAAAATACTGGGGCGAGAGACAAATAGGTGTGAGGAGATTGATTCAAATAGTCAGATCAAGTGGAAGCTTTCAAAGGTATGGTAATAATTTATCTCTTCACTTCCTTACTAATAATTAACCACATTTATTATATTTTCATTGTGATGTGCTGCAAAACTTGCTTGGCCAAAGAGTGGATTTGATGCTTCACAAAAATAGCAAAAGTGTGAAGGAAGTTACTTGTCTATTACATGTTAAATACAGCCTCTTGTAATTAAAGATTGTAAGGGATGTAAAGCTGGAAGTGAAGGGGTGCTCAGTATGCTGAGTATACTACTTTTCCTGAATAGAGATATGCTGGGATTGATAGTCATGAACTTCTACTTCCAAAGGCATAAGTTTTCAGGCTCTGATAAACAAAGAACAGAGACTTAGAAATAAACTGCTTTTTCCCCAACAGTAACACCCTGAAACTCTAGCAAAATTACATTCTTTTTTTCAAAAATTGCCTTTTCAAACAAGACTACTAATTTCTGGATCCTGAATACAATTTCTTCTGCTGTCTGCATGCACCTGCTGCATTCCTCAGCAGTTACATAAGAATGACTAAGCAGCCCATATTCTCCTTGCATCAGGATCCCTAGCAGGGATCTGTGGTCTGTCCCCTCGGCTTGCATAAGCAGCTATTTACATACAAGTTCTGGATGCACCTCATCTCAGCAGTCCTTGGCACAGCTTCCCAGAGCAAAGCTCTTCAGAAATACACAGAGAAACAACCTAGAACATAGGTTCTAAATTATACTCTAAAAAGGAAAGTTTGAGAGACATGTATGGCAAAGATAAGGTCGTTTATTTAGTGGTGTTCGAGCAGATAAATTCAAGGCAACATCATTCTCTTACTGTGGTGATATGCTATGTAGAAGCTGAAGCTTGTTCTGTGTAGTGCAAGGGCAAAATTTGTACCTTGCAAAATAGGAAGTATCAGTGAAATTTGAAGACCAGAGATACTTGTTTATATTTCAATGTATTTCATGTCTCACATAGCTGAAAGTCTGAATTAGAAATTCTTATTGAACGCTGAGTGGCTATAGAGTGATTTTTATTAATAGGCATAAGAATCAGTAGTTTGTATTTATGTAAGAAAAAAATAATATGTGTGAATAACTGAGTGCTGTGCTTTATGTTTGGTAGTCTATCTGTCCTCTAAGGGTTGTTCTTCTGGGTGGCTCTGCTACAGGCTTGAATTTTCCACTGAATTATGGAATTTGAAGATATGAAAGACCAAAGGTGAGAAGAAATTCTCAAAACAATCTTAAGTGATATAAATAAATCTTCCTGTATATTTATATAGCGAAATATCAAAAGTACCAAAAATTGTGTAAAAACTATAACTTTTTATATTTTGTTTTTTAAGAGCAAACTTAAATGAAAACAATATTAGATACCACTGGTGCCATCAGTATCAAGGATAACTATTTTACTTGTTACTGAAAATTCCAGTTTCTCTTTACACAGAGAGATAAATATTACCCCATCCCTCTTTGATCTCTGTGTTGCAACATAGGAAGACAGCCTAGTCTGAATGCCAGACATCTGCAGACATAAGTACACAAAGGGCTTGACTGCATCTTTCTGTTATAAGAACTTAGAAATGGTATTAAAGATATTTCTTTGCTTTATTTCTTAGAGATGTGATAGTGAGACCACTTTCAAGTTTCAGAATTTTAGAACTTAATCACACCAATAATGCAGCCTAAATTGGGGAGTAAAATATGGGCAGGTATAGAACAACCAGAGATTAGGAACAGTCTCTATCTTTGAATGATTACTGACTTCAGCTGTTCACTTTGGAACACTCTTTTTTGAGAAGAGAAATCAATTATTTGCCCAAGCTTTCCTAAGAGAACTGGATTTCTCCTTTATGTATGAACATTTTTTGGAAATTTTAACCTAAGTGGGTTAAGCATATGAAGAAATAAAAACTATCAAGAAGAAAGAGCAGACAGGAGACACAACAGCTGGAAATCATCTGAAGCCCAAGAAAATTCTCCATTATGTGTTAAAGGAGTTTACCTCACTGGTATCTATAGATTATGAGGATTTGTTTTTCTCTACCCAAACTACATTGAGTTTTCCTTCTCTCTAAATTACATTGAGGTTTATTCCCAAGGAACTCAGAATTTTCTCTCAAAGCTTGAGTTTGAAAGAAACACACCCCAGAAATGTCAGGGAAGAGTGAAAATTCCTATATTTATTCCTGTGAAAATAGTTCAGATGTGCATGATCAAATGATGTTTTTTTTCTCTTGCCTATTATTTGTCCACCTAAGCAACATTTGAAGAGATGAGGAAGCCAAATAGAGCCAAATATTGTGAAAGTAAGTGAAGTTGACATATCATTGGCAAATGGGTGGCAATGAACCAATAGTGGAATCCTGCTAGTTAGTGTTTACAATATTTCCCAAATTTCCAGTGAGATTGTGTTCATTGCTCACAATAGTAATTTATTGGTAATCTTCCTGTCTTTGTTTTTATTATCCCAACTCTATATCCACTTCTCCTATTTTCTGGAAATACTACCTGCAATAGGCATTTATTTCCACTGTTCCATAATAATCATTATTTCTTGTTAAATAATCAGTTCTGTATTGTTAGATAAGATGGTAATTCTTGCCAACATTTTACTCATATAATTATGACTTTCATTGGGAGTGTTTTCTTCTTCTTTTTGAAGTTTACATTGCTGGAGGGTTTATTTCTCACCAGTCCTTGAAGTTTCTTTTGTGACTCTCTTATTTTCTAATATGGAATGGCTCAAGGGTCCATTCTCAATCTTCACTTTGCTTCATATGCACTCAGTTTGATCATCTTCTTTCTCAGAGATGTTAATACCATACATCTGAATTTTCCAAAGTTTCTGCTTTAACCCAAGATCTCATCTCCAATTTCATCTTTAATTGCACCTTGTGCACATTTTCGGGGGGGGGCAACACTGAGCAAATTAATTTTCATCAGTTTTTTGAAAACAAAATTAATGCCTACAATGTTTACCTTGACTACCTCTGTATGTACCTGTGATCTCAGGAAGCACACTGAGGACAGCAATGTGTAACACAAAAAAGATGCTTGTATACCTGTTATCTTGGTCCTTTAGAAGGGTACTATTTCTAATCATATCAATTATTACTGTACACTCTTTTAAAGAAATTTTTTAAAGGGGTAAGAATAAAAAGAGACAAGAAAAAAAATTTAGGGTTTCTTGAGAGCAAACTTTAATATGCAATCATATGTCCACTCCTACATAACTGTGTCTCTTAATCTGAGCAGATTTGCCAATAAAAAGATAATACATCAACTATTGTTAATAAGTTATTATTGGTTTCAAAATCTATAACATGTATTTCTGTATGTTGCCCTGTTTTTGGATTTGTTCTGATTTTTGTTCTTGTTTGTGCCTTTACACTTCAAAATAAAACTAAATTAAACAAAATAAAATAAAATAAGGCTAGCCAAATAGTTCAGCAGATTAAAGCGCCAGTTTAGACAGATGCAGGGTCCAGGAGTTTGATCCCCGGGCCTGCAGTGCCAGCCCTGCCCCGAAGGCACACTGAGGTGGTGATTGAGACTGGGCATGTGGCCTGTGTCTATAATCCCAGTAGTTGGGAGGCTGTAAAGAGGAAGATCACTACAAGTCCTAACTATTCAGTGAGACCCTGTATACCTTGTCCTAAGTACAAAAATTTAATAAAATAAAATATATCAAATGTCTGAAAATGTCTTCTTCATCAACTCAATTCGTAGACATCCTTATGCTAATTTGATAGACTATGCATTTTGTGTCATGTTTATCTGTACCTTTCATATTTTAAAACTCCAAGCTATTTAAATATAGTTGCCTTTACCTTGAAAACAAATATAAAATCTGACCATATGTAATTATCTACATAATTACTATCCTGTTCTAGGATAGCATGATCACTTGAGTGGTTGTATGCAAAGTTTAATGAGTACCAATATTTCTTCTTTCATTTCCCACAGTACACCTCTACCCAACATTTCAGTGAGATGTTTTGAAATATAACTCAAACTATGGCATTCTTCTGCTTAGAGTTTCTCAGTGATTTTTATCCCAGGGTAAAAGCCAAAATCTTGAAATGTTCTATAAATTCTAACCTGGTCTGATCTTTCATTAACCCTCTAAATTTATTTCCTCTTATTCTTTCTTTAACTCCTCCTATCTAGCCTCATTGGCCCCTTTACTCTTCTTTGAGCATGGTAATCATATTTCTTTCCTTCAAACCTTTGAGTGGTTGCCTGGACCATTTCTTTTCCCCATAGTGTTTCTCCTCCAGATACACCCAGACTATGTCTTCTCCTTCCAACCTGTGCCCAAATGTCATCCTCAGGCAGTTCACACTGACCACCTCCCAATTCAGGTAGTACCACAATTGAAAATTGCATCACCTTACCTTATTTTGTCTTTGCAAATTGACTCCTAAACTACTATTTGCTTTATGTTTATTTTAACACATTATTTGTTCTCTGTCTTCCACTATAGGAAACCTGATTTGCTTTTCCTTTTACATTATCCACAATATCTGTATAGTCCCTTCCATGAGCTAGTGGCCAGGCACTGATGGTGCACACCTGTAATCCCAGCACTTGAAAGGCTGGTGCAGCAGGATTGCAGGGAGTTTGGGGGCAGTGTGGCTGAGTAGCCAGTTCAAGAACAGCCTAAACCCCACAGGAGACCTAATCTCAACAAAAAAAAATAAACATAAAATAAAAATACATACATTTGAGATAATGATTCAACCAAAAGTTTTATTTAAAACTCTTGTACCCTGGAAAATTTTTGTAGTACTTAGATCTCTTAGCTCATATCAGAAAAACAAAAACCACGTTTAGTCCTTGTAGTAAATGTATTGTGCTACACAGAATTATTTAATAGGTGATGAAAGAACTGAGGTCTAAAGAGAGGAGATTGCAACAACTTGAAATTATAAAGAAGCAGGAAGCCCAGGAGCAGCACAGCACATGTGTGTGCGAAGTCATGTCTAGCATGCGTGTTTGATCTCTATGACTGTAACGGAATGGAAAGTTAAGCCCTGGCAGAAGGGTTCTTGCTAAAGAGATGGAGAAGTAATACAGCAGCAGGAGCTGACCAGAATGGGCTTCAAAGTGGAAGGGCAGTTTTCAAAAGCCTGGATCCTCGAGAAAAAGCAGTCCCTGCTGGAAACTCACCCTAGGGCACTTCAGCGGAGCTGGAAGTGCTATAGATCCTTCCTTCTTCCCACTCCTGTGGATACTGAGAGCTCCTGTGTTTTCCTAAAACCAGAGAAAGGAATTGGGCATGAAAGTCTCCAATGCAAAGAGTACGGAAAGAATAAGCGGTGTTTTGTTCTTTTAGTTTCAGCAACAGACTGCAGAGATCCCTAAGATCCCTGACTGTAGGCTGTATCATTGATGGAATATATTAGTTTCTGGGCTCCAAAATACAGTACGATGTTCACATAGAGATCATGCTGCCTGTAAGGTGCTCCCAGAAAATGATAGTGCACGTCACTGGGATTGGGTGATGCCCCCGCTCTGATGGACTGTACCGGCGTGTGGACTCTTCCAAAGACTTTGCCAAGAATTTTGGAGACTAAACTATAGTCAAAATTTGCAGCAAAGTTTGAAGACCATAATATGGAAAACTTTCCCTAGATTGTTTAGATTGATCTGATATGAAATACGTTTTTTTTCTTTTTTGTTTTTGTTTTTTTATGGAGAAATGCTCCCAAATGCAGAGAAAGGGAAAGATGACAACATAAATAGGACTCTACCCCAGGTACTGGACTTAGGAAGAGAAGAAAGACCCTCTGGCAAGGAAGGTGCATGAGGGATGCCAGCTGCAGGGGACAGGACATAGACTCAACTCTAGAGTGTCAGGAAGAAGCTGAGCCTACCTCAGAGCTTCTGGACAGAAGAGACCAGCACTGGTGTTCACATCTCTGCGCCTGCAAAACCAAGTGTACTGGGGAAGCCACAAGTTTGTAGAAATACGTTACAGGAGCAGAAAGAGGAGTCCAGAATTTGCTGTATATTATATTAAAGCTGAAGTGGCATTTTGGAAAAGAGCTTCATTTTTTTTCTCTTACAAATTAAGTATATTTTTAAAATGTGCAACCTCTCCCTGTATCTTTAGAAAATCAGTGCCAGCAGGAAGAGTGAGGCAGGCTATTGAGCATGCCAGTGAACACACACATACTCTACATGGTAGAAAAGCTTCATTTAACTTGAATCTTTAATTACTTACGCAACTTGTGTGCTAAGACTTTAAAGTTTGGAACATTTCATCAGACAGGAGTCAAGTCAGACAGTGCCCTAGATTTCAAAATGGAACGTGGCCCAGATGGATTCATGGAAAGGCTGCAGTTATTCTGTGAGAGTCTAAACACAGATTGCTAACTGGATATAAGGGAGCCATTCAATGGAAGCTCAAGGATGTGAAAAATAACAGTTTTAGCCCAATTCTCTCTTGAGCGCAAAATTGTTCTTTAAGTAATTTAAGTAATAGGAGCATAGAGAGGGAAAAATTAATTGCGCAGCTGCACTGACAATGACAATAACAGAAATGAATGAACAGAGGACAAGCTGACAATAGTTTGGGATTATCAGATTGAAAGCTATCTAAATAGCAATGCATCTTCTAAGTTTCACCCATAAGCCATTAACTATATGAAGCAGGTGAAAAAGATTAGAGAAGACAATGGCTTATACTCATAAGGACGGTGTTAGAGAAAAAGAACATAAAGCATGATTTCAATCTTAACAATCACTGTCTAACCTCTTCATGTGCATTATGGTTAGACTAAACAAACTTCTGCCATCACATATAATTACTGTTAAAAAGGCATAATCCACTGGTAAACTAAGTATTAAAGTATAGCTGTGTTAGAACAATTGATTTTCTTCGTTTATTTAAAAATCTACTCTTCTATGATTGAAATGTCTGAAAGCAAGTGCCTTTTTGATAGCAGTTATTGTTTATTTTCCTAGTGTACTGTACAATGCAGAGTGTGAAAAAAATGTATATCCTACTACTTTTTAGCTTTTCCAAGAGGAAAAGCTCATACTCCATGAAGTGAAGGAAAATCGCTGGCTTCATTTTGTGTTCTGCATCTACTGCACATTCCTTGTGCATTTCATGCTCAGTATCTTAGCCACATTCCCTGTTAGCTGCTCTTCTTGTTCTGCCCTTGGTCACTGCCCTCTGTCCTCCTCCTTTCTCCTCAGTCCTTTCTTCCCTTCTTCCCTACTTCCTCTGTTGAGCATCCACTAGTTTCAGACGTCTGTGGGAGGTGCAAAGACTAACAGCAAGATAGCACTGCTGTGAGGCCAGTGTAGTAAGCATAAAATTATGATGATGGTCTTTTAGACCATCAGACAGAACCCTAATGAGTGCCATAAGTGTGACAGAGGGGTGATGGTGGAATTGGCTTTTTATGAACAAGAAACTTTGTCAGTCTACAAAAAATTGCCACAAGAAAGTATTTCTTCCCTAATTTTGCTTTCTCTGAGAGGGCATGTCTTTGTTGTTGGCATTAACTTTATTTGCTTTGATTCAACCATTTTATTATCTTAGAACCACGGAGACGATACATACCACATATGTACAGAGACACTGCTACCAGTAGCTGCGATAGTCAAAGCTTTCATATTTTATTCAGAATGTATTGGAGTACCTGGAAGATTTCAATAACATTTTCAGCATTTTTTCTTTCCTTTATCTGATCTGCTTCTTCAAGTAGGACATGAGGTTTGGTTGCTGGTTTCATGCCTGGCAACTTCGTGGTATCTCTACTTTCATCTGAAAATTCTGTCACACAGCTTTTCATGTTACCAAATAATTAATGCAGGGCAAAGCTAAGTGATATGTGTAGAACTCTGAGTAAATGACTTCACAAATATTAGTCGCCAATAGACATAGTACTTTATTTTAGGTGAAAACATTTTGAAGCAGGTAATAGGGAGGATAATAATTTCAATCCTCAGTTTTATTGACTGGTTTCATACTGATGAGAACTTCTGCATTGTTTCATGATGTTTATCTGTTATGGAGTAAAAGCCTAAAGTCTTCTCCCTGGGACATCAGCTGTGGGAGAAAGAGGGGTTGTGAGGCGCTCTTAAAAACTGCGTAGATCGGGTGCAGATGGAAACTGATTTGTATTCAAAGGTTCAATAATTAATACTTGTAGATTAAAGTGAAAGAAAGTAAAACTATAAAGGATTCAACAATTAGACAGCCAGTTGATAATTCTTCAGAAATGTTCAAAAGAAGACATTAGGTGATTTTATACAGGGTCCAAAGAAAATGTTAACACATTTCTTGATTCATAACTTTAGGGATTTATCTTAAAGCAAATTATCTTTACCTCTTGTTGGAATCTTACTATAGGCTAAGAGATCTGATTCAAGGAAGACTCATGTTTGGTGTTGAAAGTTTTATTTGTTGGCACAGTAATTTTCAGGAGAGATGTAACACGCCAAATAAAATATTAAGCAGCCGTACTTTCACCTGTGAGTGATTATTAACTAACTTATGTCCCTGACGGAATAATTTCTGGTTTTCATGGAGCTTTGCGTACTTTAGCACATTTCCTTTGAGACCAAAAAAGAGATACTATGCATTTTTGACACTTACTGACCTCTTTGTTTTTGAAGTTTTAGTATTTTTAAAACATTTTTATTATTGGTTTTTAATTTAATTTTTAATTTCTTTATTAAATTTAATCTAATAACTAATTTAATTTAATTTAATTTTAAATTTAATTTTAACTGGAAATTTAAAATATTTCCAATTGCCATGAATGGTTACATAGATAGAAATGGAACTTATTCAAACTCTTGCAAGTAACAATTAAGTCCCTACTTTATTCTGCACCATCACTTCTGAGTTATTTTTTCTCACAATACAAAACATAAGTACCTTGGGAGGCTTTTTGGGAACAGTTAATTTTATCATTGACAACAGTTAAATTTAATGTTTAACAGTTAAGCATTCCAAGGTTTCTGCCTCCCACCTGGATCTGTGTTGTGTGCTATTCTCCCAGAAAGCACCTGTTTTTAAATTGTTAATGTTGAAATTGTACACAAATGATTTCCCTTATCAACCATCTGTGTATGCTTCTGTTAATTGTAGAAATTTATAGGTACACTGTCATCATTTAATTCAAGTATGCTGCAGGGTATAATGATCAAAGTAGGTAACACTTCCCTCTCCTTAAACACTTATTAATTTTGAATGATACCTAATAATCACATTTATTTATGTGGGATACTGTGATATTTTTATATTACTATGCAACATGTACAGGTCATATCAAGTAACTGACACTTAAATCTTATTATACTTTGTTTTGGAGGTCCTCGGGCTCTCTCAGTCATTTGTAAAATGTATAATAGGACATTGTGAATTACAGTCACACCACTCACGCGTAAGTCTGTCAGGTAGAAACCTGCCGAGCCCTATTTCCTCTGATCTGTTCAAAATAGTGAATATGGAATCATCTTAGATGCTCAAATATAAGCTCTTACCTATGTGTTAATTCCTAATTTCTGATCACTTATGAATCATAAAATTACTTAAATAAGAGTAATATATCAAGTTCATTGTTGTACTGTAATATTGACATTTATAATTTTTATATGCGTACCTAAGTTATCTGGAATCTGAAAAGCCTAAGGAAACATGTCAGCACCTTTTAGGTTATATGCTACATACATGTGTATAACACATACGCAAAGTCTGATTGAAAACTATGGTGATAGCTGAGGAGATAGCTCAGCGGTCTAAGTGCCTTCTGGCAAATGCAAGAACCTGGGTTTGATCTCCCCATATGCAGCGCTGTCTCCAGAAATGCAGAGGTGCTGTGCAGCCTGGAATCTGGGTATGGTGGTGCACATCTGTAATCCCTGCAGAGGCTGAGACAGGAGGATCACTGTGAGTGAGTCTAAATTGCCCACTGAGACCCTACATCAACTATTTTTTTTTAATTTAAAGCAAAATATGGTGAATGTTAAAATTAAAAATTAATATTTTTGATTGTAAAAGACATATTGCCACTACCATTATCCTGCTGGAAATATTCCCAATCTTTTAAAACACATGTATCCCATTGTTTCCTGCCTCTTTCTGAGGTAGTTCCTTAAGTCTCCATTGAAACTTAGGTTTGCTGCCATGGCTACTTTTATTTCTCGAATGCATTCAGCATCTGTTTATCTCCCCCTCCCTCTCCCCCTGCCCCTTCCTTTTCTGGGCTGCCTTTCCATTGGGTGCTACTCAGTGGCAGTGTTCTCTGTAGCTTGAATTGCACCTTGTCATATTCATACTCAGGAAAGAAGAGTTCCAGAACCGCTTTAGACAGTGGTAAGAATTAGGAGATAAGTATGTTTGAAATGAGAGGCATGTATTACGAAGAGAATTAATTTATAATATGAGTTTTATTGTAATAATCTTTTAAGTTTAAAGACATCATATGCCCCACTGTATAGTATATTAACATATGCAAGGGCCAGCCAAATAGCTTATCGGATTAAAGCGCCTGCTTAGGCAGACAGAGGGGTCCAGAGTTCCATGCACGGCTTTTGAGCTGGTCCCACCCCGGTGTGCACTGAGACAATTGCGACTGGCCATCATGGTGCATGCCTATAATCCCAGCACCTGGGAGGCTGTAAACAGGAGGATCACGATGAATCCGATCTAGGCAGTGAGACCCTGTATACAGGCCCTGGAGACTCTTTCCTAAATACAAAAAAAACCCCACATAGAATAGTAATTCATATGTATTTATTGCTGCAGCAGATATTTCATATTAATATATTTTCTCTTTTTCTATCCCTAATCTTATCAGTGAATATTTTTAAATTATAGGGAATATTTCGATGAAATATGCTCAAATTTTTATAAGTTCAAGTAGTACAAAATTGCACTCCAATCCTCAAAATCATTTGGAATTAATTAGATCTATTCTATTCTGTTTCAGCAATTTTTAAGAATGCTGACTATTCTAAGCTTAATTATGGAGTTTCCCAGTGAGAGGATGCCTTATTGAATTTCCTTTGTATCCCAAACATAGGTAAATCTGATCTTAATTCCTTTGTTCCTTGCTTGTATAGGGTGACTGTCTTCTCAGAACCTAAAAGTCTGAAATATATACCATAGCTTTTAATGTGTTTACATACTCATTGTTACCAAATCTGGACAAAGAAACATGCGGAAGAACTTCTAGCCCATGTTTTCCTAAATGATAATTAGCAGCGCAGTTGCCTCCTTTTCATTGCGAAGCATAGCTGCTCCCGCGTGAGGAGATGCTGCGGAAATTGTGAGCAGCTTGAGTCCAAGCAGGGCACCCGGAGCCACGTTGGGGACAGCAGGCCCCTGTGCTTGCAGAGCGAACGTGGCTGCAGACATTGGCGCCTCGCCGAGCTTTTATTATGTAACAAAGAGATACTCATGTGCTGGCTTTCTGGCCTCTCTTCAGCTTTCAGCACCTGATCGCTGCGATTCCGAATGACCTGTTGATTGCCTACAGATTTCGCAGTTTAGATTCGTCCACAATGAGGCGCTAAGTTACACAGCTGATACTGTAGGAAATAGAAAAAGTGAGAGAAATACTTTATAAAAGAATGGAAGTGTTTGAACATGGGCTAGTTCACATTTTGTTTACCTCAGAGTTAGTCTTCATCTTATTTTTTAAGACTGTGAACCAGGACTGAAAGTTAGGCACAGAGAGACAGCGCTCAGGGGTCAAGTGCTCGGCCGGGATGAGCCTGCGCGCTGGGGGCCAGCTTGGTGGTGCTGTGTGTGCGTGTAGAACGTGGTCTTCATCAGCTACCCTGCTGAGGGTGAGACGGAGCAGCACTTTTCCGCTGCTCTATGTCCCTAAAGATCATGCCACTAGTAATGTTGTTAAACAGGAAAAACAAAACAAAACAAAAAAACAAAACAAAACAACAACAAAAAAAAAAACGCCTAAACTTGAACCTAAGAAAAACGTGTGTTTATTTATGACCGGCTCAGCCCTCGCTCACTGGGCACAGGGGCGCAGCATGTGGTGCTGGGGACTGAACCAAGGTCCCCTGCTTTGCCTAAGCATGCCTAAGCAGGAGCTTTAGATGGACGAGTCATTTCGCCGGCCCAAGAAAAGCTTTTAAATGCCCAGGTAATGCAAGAACAAAGATAGAGTATGAAATTATCATTTAAGGAAAAGAAAGAAAAAAAGGAGGGAGGCTTAAAAAATGTTAGCTAGAAGAAAAAAATCTACAAATGTTACAGTGCATGTATTTCTGTTTTCAACATAATTCAATATAATCTGGATTCACAGTAATAAGAGATGAAATGTGGAATGATAAGACAAAGATGGATGACAAAACTACTGGCTGGGTTAGACAGAAATAAAACAGAGATGGATGAGGTAGGGAAATATTGAAATTAAATTAAATGCAGCATCAGGGGAAAATTTTCTTATACTTTAAAAATGGATTAACAGAATTGATAATCTACACAGTGATGAGAAGGAAAAAAAGTCAGTCCCAAAACAGAGTATGTAGAGAAAAGCATGAAAACAGTAAGCCCAAAATATAGAGATAAATCAAAAGTAGAATTAGAAATGGAGATAATCGGTGTCCTCTGGAGAGACCTCAGAGCATGACAGGACAGGAACGACAGCAGAGGGAGGAAGCTGAGTGAAAGCCTACTAACGTGATCTGGCTGGAGACTGAAGGGGTTCAAAGGGTTGCAGGCAAGATTAATGAAAGCAGGACGGTTGTCTGCACAAATTACAGTAGCCTTCTTTTAAGTCTCAAGGATGGTAAAACATTTTATAATGCTTTAGAAGTGAACATTTTCAAAGCAGAAAATAAATTGAAATATCCACCAAGCAATAAAAGTTTGTTTTTCTGCAATAATTTTTCCTTATTAAGGGAAGGAAAATAAGAAACAACAGTATATGTGTGTATATATATATATATATATATATATATATATATATATATCACACACACACACACATATATATATATATATTCATGACATCATGACATATATGGAGTTAGATAAGGTGCAATATTTTGTGTTATTCTGTAAATCTGAACCGGGAGTACTCTTTTTTCCAGATATAAAAAGTGGAGAACATTTCACATGTTGTAGAACACACTTAGCTGTGTTGTTAACTGTTCAGTAAATAAGTCCCAGACATAGCCCAAATGTCTGTCACACTAAAAGGACTGTTTTGATTCACAGTTCGTCACAGTGGCACCCTAGCCCTCTGCAGTGCTGCCGCTCTTAGCACCTCATCCGCTGGCGCTTGCCCATTCTGAGCTCCGGAAGTCCTGCTCTGTGTGTGGCTCCAGGAGATGTAATACAAGCCACAGCAAACACTGCTGCTGAGCACCATCCAGAGCAAGGGCAGGTTAATAAATAACCATGACGCACCACAGCTGATGCAGTGCAACGTCTGCATGCTCCTCAAAGCCAAAATGACCAGGAAAGGCCAGCGCTGCCGCTGATTCAGGCAGGCAAAGCGACCACAGCCCATTGTGCGGCGGCCGAAGATGCTGGCCAGAGAAGACTCCAGAACTGCCCAGCACAAGGCGGTCCTTCTGAGGGGGCTGAACACTGGTGTGCATTTTCCTGTGCCGTAACTTAAAAGTTGAAGCACTAGCCATATATATATATATATATATATATATATATATATATATATATATATATATATATTTTTTTTTTTTTTTTTTTTTTTTTTTTAAACCGGCGATTGAACACAGGCCCTTGTGCTTGCCAGGGAAGTGCTTTATTCCACGGAACCATCTGCCCAGCCCCTAGTAGCCATATTGTTTTTTTATCTCATCTTGTAAATTGTGATATTACTCTGGGCAACCAAATGCATGCTTACAAGATAATTGTCAATAATTGTTGAGATTTTCTCCACCATATGCTTTAAATCATATGATCTCTTGCGATATTTTACTAATTAAAATGGTTCTTTTGTGATTAGAGAGTGTGAGGAAACCCCTAAAGTAAAACTTTTCTTCTGTTTCCACTTCTTTGGTATCTAGAGGCTGTGCTCTTCTGGCAGCCAAAGCTCCTGCATCTGTCCGACCTATGTGAGGCTGTCCCCACTAACATTTACGAGTCCATGAAAATATGATGCTTATTCTGTCTTCTACTCTTGAAAGTGTCAGTCAGTGGCTTTTGCCAAACTCCAACATATGTTGTCCAGTTTTCAAAATGATTTGATGAGTTATAAAGTTTCACAACACATCTTATGTTTAGATAAAGAAATGACTTGAGCAGGATTTCAAGATTTGTGATTTATACATATGTAGGAATTGAATGTTTGGAAAGGAATCAGAAAATAGCTGAGCACTTGAGAAAAAACAGCTTCCACTGAGTTTTCCTCAGCTGCAGAATTAGTCCTGTATGTTGCACCCGCTGGAGCAGAGTGCAGTGGCGCACGTTGGTAAACCTGGCACTTGGGAGGCTGAAGGAGGAGGACTCCTCTGGGTTGGAGACCAGCCTGGGCTATCTAGTGAGTTTAAGGCTATCCTGAACTCCATAGTAAGACACTGTCACAAAAACACAATACATAAAATGATAAATGAAACCTGCAGACACTACACCTTAAGGTTCTGCAGTGGCCTCATCACAAGTACTTGCTTTG
The DNA here is from genome assembly GCA_004027165.1 of Ctenomys sociabilis. Lineage (NCBI taxonomy): Eukaryota > Metazoa > Chordata > Mammalia > Rodentia > Ctenomyidae > Ctenomys > Ctenomys sociabilis. The sequence continues at coordinate 25,132 of PVKA01012312.1, forward strand.
TCCCCCTCTCCCAAACCAAAGAGAATTCAAAAGTAAAGGGCTGGCTAAATAGCTCAGTGGATTAAAGTACCTGCAAGCAGGCACAGGGACCTGGGGTTCAATCTCTGCGCCTGCTGTGCCGGCCCTGCCCCTGGGACACTGAGATGGCAATTGAGATTAGGCCTGGTGGCACACTGCTGTAATCCCGGCACTTGGGAGGCTGTAAACAGGCAGATCACTATGAGTCTGACCTAGTAGTGAGACCCTGAACACCCTTTAGACCCTTCCCTAAAAAAATACAAAAAAAAAAAAAGAAGAAGAAAGAGAGAGAATACAAAAATAAAATAAAACATTAGAAACTACATAAGATTTCTCTGAACGAGATAGAAATTCAAGAATGATTGTTACATTACATATCATTGTCCTCAAATTAGTTGTTCAGATTATCAGATCTAAGCACACAAAACTGGTCAAAAAAAATCCTCCTCCCATCTTGATTTGCTTTATATTAATCTTTACAATAAGAATTACTGTTTAGAAAGAATATCACAAACATTTTTGAATTATAGCTTATAAAATAATTATGACATCATAATGTTATTATCAAATATCTTATTATGAGCAGTGCAATTTCAGGAGCATGACTGGCTTTCTTGGTTCACATCTAATTAATCCATGTAGGTACATTTAAATGGGTCACTGATTCTATGTACTGATCTCAGATGCTTGGACTAATCTTGGATGATTGGCCAATACTGTCAACTGTGTTCTATATTCAAAGATCTGGACATTCCAGGACATCTCCAGCCATCATGAGGAAAAGATTCAGAAAAATGCGATTGTTGAATTCACTTATTATGTTGCAGTGGATTATTAGGTTACTGCTCATGCTAATCCAAACTGTGGGGAGAATTTAAAATGCAATGAATTTAAGACTAGAAGTGGTAGCACATGCCTGTAATCCCAGTGCTTGGGAGGCTAAAAACAGGAGGATCCTTATGAGTCTTATCTGTGTAGTGAGACCCTGTACTAAATACATTTTTAAAAATCCAATGAATTTTAAGAAGGCATTGAGAATAACAAAGAAGAAAGATAAGAAATACAAAAAGGATATTCTCAAAATGGTGTTTGGTGGTTGTATTGATAGCCAAGGAATCTGCTAATGCAATGAGTCCTGAGAACTTCAGTAAGTCTTGCATATAAACATTAGGACATTTTTTGGACAGAAGTAGAACTCAAGACAGACTGGCACTGTACAAAGAAAATCTTGGATTCTTGTTTTATTCTAAATAATAGGTCAGTAAAGGACCTTCATAGATTAAGTATATGACCACCAAGTTGTAAGCAGTCAGGCAAGACCTGTTCGCCATATGATCTGCTCACGTGTGCATGTACACACAGAAACAATCTTTCATTAAATGCAAGTAATACATGAGGTGCAATGGACAAATGAGAAAATATTTAAATTCAAAACCGTAATTACAGTAACAGACTCATTGCCATTCACCTCTTGCAACATACTCCCCATTTCAAACACACTTTGTTCTTGAAACTTCCCCAGACAGTTCTTAAAGCGTTTTTGTTATTTTTTTGTGAGTGTCTAGTTATGTGGGCTGCTAGTATCCTGAAGTAATGCAAAACACTCATGGATGATGGTCATTTTGTTTACAGGAAGAGGCAGAAGGGCCATGATGTCAGGGCTGGTGAAAAAGGAGTCTGTGGAAAATACACACCATGGTATTTTCACCAGCCTTCCTTTCTAGGGGATGGTACCTAAATTTTTTATCATACCTCAAAAAGGCATAGAAGTGAATTTCCCTGACTGCTTTTGAAAGTGGAAAAAATTATGGCCTCATCAGAAGTGTTTGCTTTATGTCTTTTTTTTCTTTAAAGAAAATACAAAAATGGAACAGATATTTTGATAACTTCCATATTAGGTATTAGTTGAATACTTAAAATGCAAATATATCTTATGAATAAGTTACTCAGGCTTTAATTATATGTGCTTCTATATTTGTATGTATTTGTTCAAATCAGAAATTCCTTATCAACTGAGAAAAGAAGAAGAGTACCTTTCCTCAGATTTGTGAAGAGGCATTTTAAACTTAGACAACAATAATTTAAAATTATATCATAGCTTTATTTTGAGGTTAGTCCTAAAAGACTGTGAAATAAAATTCATTCTCCTGTATAAAATTTTAACAACTATATTTGCTGTTTACCTCGAAGATATGATAGCCAGAGGATTGGTTTTCATGAATTTAGAGGCCTTGACATTTTACTGATCAATCCAGGACTAGAAGGAAATAAAAATAAGTATTAAAGTTTAAAACAGTAATAGTGATATATTTACTTTTTTGACACATATTTCTATGTGCAAGCATAAGCTATGAGTATTTTGTCTGTGTTCCACTCCAAATGCCTCACGCAACTGAAATTTCAATAATCTTGTAGGCAAAAAGGACCCGCCTTTGCAGTTTGGTCACCTTCATTTCTTGTCCCTATAGGAATGACTCATTAGGTAAGGAAGCATATTTTGTAAGTGCTCGTTAAGGGGGTCTTCTGGCAATGTGAAGACAGAGTGCCGAAGCTCCTGACATCACAGACCATTGCTGAGCTCTTCCTCTTTTAGGGCTTCGGTGGAGGATTATGAAGAGGAGAGAGGAGAGATTTTGTTTTCCTCTTGCAGAGTTCCTGATAGAATTATGGAATTGCTTATAGAATATGCACTTATGAAACCTAATGAAAAGGAAGCTGATGAACTCATGCTACTGTACTCCTCTAGACCCTTTAGCACCTGCCTTGAGGCAGTGGAAATTTTGGTGTTATTTTTTGAATGGCAGGTACACACAGCTCTGAGATCTGAGAAGATGTGTGGTCACTCCAATTACAACAAAGTATTGGCTTGGCAAAGTATTCCTTTTTCCAAATTTTTGATTCTGGGTTAATGGACAAAAGTTTTCAAAAATGAAGGGGCCAGGGAGATGGCTCAGTGGAATGAGCACTTCCCTGGCAAGAGCAACGGCCTGAGTTCAATCCCTGGTTCTGCCAAAAATGAACAAAAAACGTTTTCAAAGTGAGGTATTACTTAGATCTTGTTATCTTAAGAGTGATCGCTAATTCTTTAGGCCCTGAGTCAAGGGAAAGAATTATTGATACAGAGCGACAATTGCAAACATGGCTGGTTGTTCTCAGAGGAGACAGGGAGAACACTAAGGCAATTGTAGTATCTTACTGAGGCCCTCCGGGTCACTGTGTGGTAAACAGTAGATGTCAATGGAAAAAAAATAGTATCTAGTTAATTCAAGGTTGTGGTAGTGGGCTGGCAAGATAGCTCAGAGGCCTATGTACCTTCCTGGCAAGTGTGAGGACCCAGGTGCGGTGGCACCACATGCCACGCTGACCCCAGAATCCTGGGTACACTGTGCCAGCCACTGAGACTGAGGATGGTGGTGCATACCTGTAACCCCAGCACTGGGGAGGCTGAGACAGGAGGATCACTTTGAGTCTGAGCTTCATAGGGAGGCCCTGTACCAAATAAATAAATAAATGGACTGTGATGGAACCTGAAGGTTTAGAATATGACTTGAGTTTCACCATTTTTGTAGAGAATCCTAACCTTTTCAGCTGATACTGAAGGATGGTGGAAGAAGCATAAGGTATTAGCAAGTTCCGTAATACTATAACAAAACACTTGAAAGAATTACATTATAAAAATAATCAGCTCATTTTGGCTCACCATTTAGGACATTCTGATTAGGAGGGTGACTAGGTTAGTCTCTGATGAGGACAGCACAGTATAGATGACTGTGTGCTGGAGAAAGCTGGTTTTCCACAAGGATGCAGCAATTACAAAGACACCAAGAGATTTGGGGTCCACAGATGCCTTGGGGAGCTCCGCAGGGAGCTCAGGCCCTCCCAGCATGCCCACCTCCTCACAGCATTCACCAGCAGAAGGTCCTGGGGACCAAAGCTTTAGCACATAGACCTCTGTTGTGCATTTCACATCCAACTATACAACCAGGTATAAGTAAAAGAGAATTGAAGTCGACAGTGTAAGTGCAGCCCTGCAGCCAGTCAGAAAACAAGTGACACTCTCTGTGCCTCTTTCTTTATATTTACATCAAACTAAAGTTTATGTTGGAATTTTTTTGTTTTGTGCTGTTTTTTGGTATGGTGCATGCTTTTGTTTAAATATCCCCTTTCCTTTCACATTGGGATTGAAACTTTTTGGCGATGTTTTGCTTTAATTTGGAGTTCCATTAGAAGTTCCACCCACAACTAAGAATATATAATGCTGGGGTTCCTGGATGGAGACCGGTACCAGGAGTGCTGAGGATGTGTGGTGTCCTTCATGTGCAGGTGGACAGGATGTCCCTGACTGTGACAGTTATCTCAGATTAGTGAAAAACACAAAATTGCTGCATGGCTGAAGGAGCTGTGTGTGGATACTAAGTAAAGAAAGGAAGAATAAAAGACCGTAGATGTCCTTAAATAATAATTATGTATAAATACAAGGGTCTAGAAAATACCATCTTCTTTTTATTCTTTCAGTTTTCCTCTTATTATACTTATAAAACTTATTTTTGGATCACCAAAGTAGACTGTCTGAGTTTTACGACAATTCATGTGCTAACAGCACACAAACTTAGGCAACATCTCCTGTGCCGCAAGGTGATCAAGGTGATTTTTGCAGTGAATCTGTAAATTTTCTTACATTATTCAATGACATATTATCATTATAAGGTTAAAAAGTAATAACATGATATTGTAAGATCATCACATTTACTTTTAAAACTATGAAATGGGGGCTGGCAAGATAGCTCAGTGGTCTTAAGTGCTGCTTAAGCAAGCTTAGGCAAGCACAGGGGCTGCAGTTTGATCCCCAGCAACACATGCTGTGCCAGCCCCACCCACAGGGAGGGCTGAGCCAGCCACAAAAACAAAACAAAATTATGAACAAAAGTTAGGTAAGAAATTCATAATTTAGCATTAATGCATGTTATAGAGTTTATACAATATAATTTTAATTTCTCAAAATTAATGCTTTCCATATATGGAAATATATTCTACCTTTCTTGCTTTTAAAATATTCATTTTTTTGTCCTCTTTTAGGAAATACTATAGAGATATATAACGGTTTTAGGAGTATTTATTTCTGAACTAAGGCATCATAAGTTACATTTTTTTCTTGTTTCCATGATCAGGTCCTTTCTAAATTAGTATAATTTGTGTTTATGTATTCAATTTGTGTCTATGTGTTCCATTATTTCTGTATGTATCTACAGACATAAATACAAAACAAATTAAATATTAAATAATATATTATTTCCCCTTTTAACCTCCTAGTTTATAATGAATTTTCCTGATCTCTTTTCAAAGACAGCTAAGACACTAAATGAAAAATATACAATATTAGATCCTGCGAGATTGTGCCTGATTTAATCCCTGATCTTTTTGTACCAAGTAAATGTCAGCTAACTTCAGTTTGTCAGATGTGAGGCATTTATCCAGGAATGTTTGCTCATTTGGCAATATTAGCTTTGGCTCAAGTCAAATGTTACATGCAAGAGAAGGGGAAAATATTGGGATTCTTGACATTATTGCCTATGTAAAAGATTCACACATACAAGCACACTTGCGCACATACACACACACACACACACACACACACACACATTCTTCTAAATTTGGATTATATCTGGGACTTCCTTGAGGCTTCCTCTGCAACAACAATTGAGTGTCCTCTTTCCAAATTGGACAGTGCAGGCACTGACGCTTAGTTTTTAGTAGCAGGATAGTATCGTAACTATGCTCAACAACTAGATTTCCAATTGAGCACTTGCAAAAGATTTGTTTTTTATGTTTTCTCTCAACTCCTCTGTCCCAAAATTCCCCCATGACTAAACAAGACTTCCACCATTGTTTCATTCTGTAATGTTACTGTATAATTAGTGGTTGTTGCCTTTTAATTATTTCCAAGTGTTTCAGAAATATCATACCATTTTTTTTTAACACAGTGTTGGACCAAATACATATTCTATTGCTAGTTATGTAGGAGATGACGTGATCAGCATTCCTAGTCAAGCCTTCAGAGATCTATTAACCTCCTTAAAATAATATCATCACTATCCCTAGAGCCATAGCTTTGCACTCACTGTAAATTCCCTTTTGTAAATCAGCCTTGCATTTCAAATCACTCTAAAAGACAATTGTATCTCTTTGTTTCTTGAAAAAAAATAAACAAAATTCAAGATGGCCACTCCAAATGATTTTTCAGAAAAAGAAAAATAATCCATATTTTATTGTCTTTATTCTCTTCCACGTCTTAATATGAATTTTCAGTACACTATAAATATATATAGTAGAAATCATATTTTCACTGAAGAAAAATATGTTCCTACATGCCCCTCAAATGCTGTCATCTTAAGAAATATAAAAGTATCCAGCAGGCCAAATTACACACCTACATACAAGTTCAAATTCTAGAAATAAGTGAAATGAATTTAAAGATGGTCTTGCCTAACCAAAAAATTTCTATCGCAGGTTCAAAAGGACTCAGATTTTCTATTGAGTTTGTGCAGATATCAGTTTAGGATTTTCCTCTGGCACTGAATACTGCTATAACCACTAATAAATTCTTTTTTTAATGAATCAGAGCTACAATATTGACCTAGTGGGATTTTTGGAATTGAATAAAATGAGATATTATGTATAAAGTGACTGGCATGTAAAATTAAAATAAGTAGCAATTTTTCTTTTTGTTTTGGTAATTATTGTACACTCTCAAAAAGAATTTAATGCTTAAGCATCTTAGAAATATAAGCTTATATGGGCTCCAATTCCAACTCTAGAACTATAAAATGAATGTCTTAATTAACTAATCCATTGATTCTTAGACTAAAGTGATTAACTTATTGTATATAAGGAATACTTGTCTAAGGCATTCGGTTAGTAGCTATTATAATTATTTTATAACAAACCATTTTTTCTACTCAAAAGTAACTTTTAGATAGTTGCTACCACGGTGAGTGTGATAAGACACATACAACAAAATAAATTTCCAAGTCTTATGCCTACAGTTGATTAAGAAGTTAATCAATATTTGTATTACTGATTTGATGGAATGAGATCAACTTCCTTTATTCAAAGTCAGAGCTCATTGTGTCCATGGGAGCTGGTCAGAGAATTAACTATCTTGTAATTACATACATGTGGATTAATTTTGTTGCAGTAAAAGCAACAGCATAAGCAAAACCAGTTTAAAACTCATTTCTTCTTTTAACCATCAACAGAGTATGTCGTCTCCACTCTGGGATGTCTGGGTTCAGAACACGTCAGTTTGCTTTCCTTCTGTGAACTTGTCTCTGGGCCTTTCTATGTTGTCTCCTGTGTTCTCCTTTAACAATAAAGTGACCAGTTATCAAGAATTTGCACACTGTTTATTTCTGAGTTAGGCATTACAGTCCATGGAGGGTCTTTAGCCTTCTACGAACATTTGAGATTAACAATCTTGCCAAGTATTGCGGCAGGCAATGTAGCTAATTTTCTTATAATTAGGTAGCAAGTAAGGGACAGACACCAAGGTGAAGTTGGGATTATCAGCCACATTGATAAAAAAAAATTTAGAAGTAGCAACACCTGGAGTTTGGCTAGGCAAATTCTTTAGACAACATGTAATGTAGACCCTCTCTACATTCATTCTGTAGAGCTTAGTCTGGAGGAATTTAGAAATGCAGTATAAATAGTTTTCTTTTAAAATTGTTTTCCTTTATACTCCACACACTGAGTTAACTGGTTTAAAGAGCCTGTTTTCCCACTGTTTATTTTATTTTATTTTACTTTATTTTATTTATGTATTCATCCATCTACCAACACATATGACCACTTCTGCTAGGCAACCACTAAATAGCCACTCAGCTGCTGTGCTATGCTTATTTGCAAAATCCTCTGGCCTCAGGCGCCATGCTGCCTTCCTCTTCCTGGGACTCCTTCAGGATCTGGGCAGCCTTTCTTTTCAAAATACTTTTTCCTATCAACTCTTCCCCTTTAATATCCCGTTCTTGATCTCATTCTCTAACTTCTTAGGGCAGAGGCTCAGGTTTACACAGTTTATATGGAGTTATCCATTTTGAAATGAGAAAAGTAACTCAACCTATTAAATTTTTTAAATTAATTTTATTGAGAAACAAATAGCAATGAGACAGTTTCAACACAGGTTAGTAGGACAGTTTCAATAATTAATACATTGCATACTGCTGTCTGTAATAGTTAATCATAGTACAAGATGCAGACATGATATCCTGTTCAAAAACTATTAGTACAAATCTTTCTTCCCATTAAATTAAGACAAAGTAGCTGTGAATCTATCCTAATTATTTTGAATATACAGATACAAAATGGTTGTTCATTTGTATCCCCTTTTTGTGTTTAGTTTTGTCAGAGAAGGGTATTCCATTGTCATTTAAATATTGTAGGTACATGAATTTAGCAAAAAAACAAAATCCAAGATAGTCCAATAATCCATAATAACAGTGGGTTATCCATAGGACTAGCAATATTGACTTGTGCCTCAGAGAGGTGAAGTTCATGGTCTCACAACTTTGAGCAAAGGGGAGTCCATTAGGAATAAGGCCAAGATTAACTCCTGGATTTCCATGAGGGGTCCCGAGTGGGTGCCAAGAAGGTTCTGCCTTGGTGGCAACTGACACAACAGAAACACAACTTGGGTACAGTTCGAGGTGAACTACAAGTGATTTATAGAATGACACATATGGTCACTATCCTCCTATTGATCCAGTAATGAAAGGATTCCCACTTTTGTTATATAGCAGGGGTATATAGAAAGAACCAGGGCATTGTGGGAAAGCATAGGTTCAGATGTTTGAGTCGCCCACCCTATCTGAGGCCTATCCAAGCTTCCTGCAGCAGCCATTGTTAAGTATCTTGTGATCCATAGTCACTACTTATCTCCAGGAAGGTTTGCATAGGCTTCTTCAGGCCTCAACCCCTCTCTGACTGCACATGTTATCCATGGTAGTTTCCATATCTTGTTTTCTGTTTAAAAAGACACTAGAAAAATGTCTTGATATTGCTATTGTTTTCACAGATAGAAAACTATTTCTGTTTAATTATATCCTTTGTAGAATTATATTGAAGTAATTGCAAAATTACTGTAGAAATGGAATATTTGAATGATATATGTGTATTTATAGGTATTTATATAATTATAATCCTTAACTTAATTTTCTTCTTTTTTTTCTCCTTTTTACAGACTACTAGCACATTATATTTTATTCTCAGGAATGTCTCTGTAAGATGGAATTTGCAATATCTCGAACAAGAATATTACTTGTGATATTGTAGATATGAGTAGCTATGCAGGCAAACATATATATTTCATTTGTACATTCTCCACTCGAGTCTAATATCTATCCATATCTAATCCCAGGGTGCATAAGGGAAGAATGATGAAATTGCTGATTGAGTCCTGAATAATAGGCAGAACACATTATTCGAAGGGCTTCAGGGAGGCTTTGGCCTCCTCTCTCTTCCCATAGGAGTTTACATTTTCTGTGTTATCTCTGGGATTGAGTTTAGTGGAAGTACACACTGAGGGTCCATGAGAAATGCCATGGCGATGCCTAACAACATCGAGATGCAGAGACGGCATTTAGGTGCTCAACAGCTGGCCTGCTTCTGTTGTATTAGGAATTTTGAACAGATGAACCTAAGGATAGCTGGCAAGGATATCACCTACATATCTGTTTTCACCAGGAAAACATGTATACAATATTTGCATTCAATATAAAGGCTGGATACTTGGAATAATTTTTTCTTGAGTGTTACGAGAAGTCAATAAAAATGCTAATTCTCTGCAATAAATATGCAGATTTTATAACTTCCTGCAATTGTTGTACCACCCACTTTATAATGTCTATTGTTCCCCGTTTCTTTGCTCTGAGAGTCTCAATAGATTTTTCTACAGCAAGTGGCTAGGAAGCTGCAAATTATACTACTGTAATAAATGCTTGATATTCTATGGGGGAAAGTTTTTCTGTTGATCTGTAATAAACAGCAAAGCTTTATAATTAATACTCTGTGCTAGAAGAGTACATATTTGTTTGTAAATTTTATGTGATTTAATTGGAATGTAGTGATCTCTTCACCATCAAATATGCCTAGAATTCAAAGTCTAGCTAAATTGCAGGACTGTGTTGGATTGTGCTGTCGAGTTCAAGCACCTAAGGTAGTTGAATGTCAATGGAGTGCCCAATTTTGACAGGTGTAGACAAAGGAAGGGTTGTAGAAAGAAAAAATCATGATGTGTGTGTATAGACAGTGCAGTTGGGATAGATAATGCTGGGCTTCTACCTAATTCTATGATAGGCAAGATCTGCACTAATGGTGGTTGGACAGGATATTATGTCGGCTTTTAGTGCTATGATCATCCACTAGGTAAATAATTATTGAATTTTTGATATAATTCAGCTATAAAAAAACCTGTAAATATGATATCATGTATGCACCTTGTACAATACCAAAACGTTATGAAAACAGTTTGCAATGTATTAATTCATCGACTCTGTATGGTTAAGGTGTTTTGAAACTGTCTGATTGACATTTGTATTTTAATAAAATAAAAATAAATGAGAAAAAAAATAAAAAAAAAAGAAAAGCAATGGAGGGCACTTACTTTCAGTTGGTGCTAACTGCAATGTAACCATTCAGCATAGTAACATTTAGTGCTGCAGTGTGGAAGCAGGCGGCTGCGTTGAGGAAATAATAGAAGTGTAGCCACTGAAGCTGTGAGGTGAGATGCGTTGTGACCCAAGCACACAGATTTATTAAAACTTACGGTCACTCCATTTTGCACGATACCTTTAAGTCACATAAAACAATTAATTCAAATTTGAAATCTCTGGAATAGAAACAATTAACCTCACCCTGGAGATAAGATGTTTAAAATTAAATATAATGCCAACATCCATCTTCTGTGAGTCTTCTTAAAGGCGAAATATCAGGAGTAACTGAGTTAAATTTCTTTCAACCAAAAACTCCTGTTCTGAAATGCTACCTTTCTGACACAGTGACAAATTGCTGCAAGAAATGCTAAATAGTTAAATGAGCAGGTGATGGATGGGCTCATCAGCTTGCAGGGCAGCCTGTGTAAGATACTAATTGGTTCTGTGGAACTGGTTTTAGTCAATAAATTCACTTGGCAATTTTTTTTGTTGTTGTTGTTATTAGACATGTTTAAAGAATGCAGCACTGGAGGTGACAAACCACTTGCAACATATTAAGCCTCGAACAATTTTATTATTCTGACTGTGGAAGATTTCTCTTTTATCCACTCCTTACACTCAAGTACCAGATATTCATTCATAATTAGTGAGATTCTTTTCGGTTGCCTCATTACCAACTGACTTTCATGAGTGTCTGTTGTTTCTTTACTCCAGGATGGTCCTGAAATTTACCCTCTTCCATAAATTATCCTAACTGCAAAAACAAAAAGACAAAAACAAAGGTTGAAAACAAATAGGTGAAAAGGAAGAGAATGGATAGAAGAGATGAGAAGGAAGCGAAGTAGGGAGAAGAGAATTAAATTCTAATGGAACAAAAGTCTTAGGAGCTCACTAGAAAATGAGAACATATTGTCTGACCTTACTTCACATCAAACTTAGACATCATTTAGTTCATTCTTCAAAATTGACTCAGATTTTTTGGTACAGTAAGGTAAATCAGTCATCTCATGTTTTCATCCATTGGAAAGACCAGTTCTTGTGATCCCAAGATGGGTTCTCTGTTTTCAAAATATGTCAGAAGTTCCCCCTTTCAAGACTGAGTTAGGGCTACAAATAATTCTTTTGCTCACAGATATCCCATCAATGACATTCTAATGAAATTCCTAAAATCAAACAGCAAACCAGTTAACTAATCAGAAGAGGTGGTGTTACCAGGGTAAATCAGCATGCTACCAGAAGTTTCTAAGTAATTAGGTAAATGTTAATCTCTCTTAAGTAGTACAGACTTGGCTGCATCACATCTGTACAAAGGGAACATATAGGTTTGCTAAGAGGAGTATCTTAGGACAGAGAAAAATGCAGCAAAGATCTGCAATTAAAGTTATGTAGTAACCTTTTTCCCCTATTGATTTTTTCCTTCATTATACTAAGACATCAAATATGTACGAAATTTCTTAAGAAATTCAGGAAGTTAGATTTATAAATAAAGTAATACGCATACATAATGGTGATAATGATGTTAAAATAGTGAAGTGTGTGCTATATTAGGTGCTGTTGAAAGGAACGTTCATATATAAATATAGATACAAGTAAAAGTGTGATCCATGTTCTATCTCCATTTCACAGATGAGGAAACTGAGGTACAAATAGATAAAATAACTTTCTCAAGTTCCAAGGAACTATACATTTTAGAAGTCTGATCCTTTTCTGATCATTCGTCTGTTAGCATTTCTTTGAACAGTCTTAGTTTTTCTTTGCTTAGAGATGGAATATCTTCTCACAAGTTGCATGAGTCTAACCCTAGAAATCACACAAATAAAATCTACTCAGTAAAAGAGCCAACCTGCATGCCACAAAAATCAGTGCAGAGAGATATTATATCAGCTAAAAATATGTTTCTCTGTTTATAACATCATAATAATAAATTTATATTTATATTAAATTAGCAATGTCAAATTTCTCAAATAAGTGCTTACATATTTTTATATACAAATAAATAAGCGAGTAGGTAGGTAGGTAACTTGCAGGTTTAGTCTAAAACGCTGATATTGGCTCCAGAATGCTTTCGTGTTTCCTTGCCTTCCAGCCCTGTGGCACGACATCTGCTGTAATTCTAGGATTCACATGTACCTTCAGAATAAGAGAAATGAATGACCCCTTGAGCAGTGTGTACTTCAAGAAATACAGTACCTTTCTCAAAGTGAATTTTCAGTGGCATTCCAATCTCTGTTTTATACATAATGCATTCAATATCGACATATCATGTAGGCCTCTATGTTAGTCAGTTTTCACTGCTGTAATAAAATACATGAAAATGACAATCTAAAAAAGGAAAGGTCTACTTTGGTTCATGGTTTCAGTTCCTGGGCTGCCAACTGCATTGCTTTTAAGTCTGTGGAGAGGCAGAGTGACAAGTGAGAAGGACACAGCACACAGAGAGCTGCTCACTATGTGGGGAGAGAGGAGAAGCCTTTTGCCACCATGCTTCCTCAGCCTTCCAGTTTAGTTTCATCCAGGCCCTACTGAATGGGCCCCCCACATTCAGGGAGATCACTGGCCCACATGTCAGTAATCTCTGGAAAAACCCTCACAGATGTACCCAGGAACAACTAGAGGTGATCTTGACCAATGTCCTAGGCAGGGCTCCATGACATCAACCATCAAGATGAACCTTCACATCCCTCTTAGTAAACACCCCAGACTTAATTATCATCAACTGGGTATCACCTAGTTATCAACACACACGGGTCTGTCCTTTCACTGTCCACAAATTTCTCTGGATTGTTTTGCATTTATCTTTTTCTTTGAAGAATTTCATATCTATTTCAGCTGGAATATATTCAAATCAATGAAGTTATGAAGTTTCATATTGAAAAGCAATAATTTAAAGATGTAGGCTGTATAGTAATCCAACTGCTTGAGATGCTGAGGTAGGAAGATCTGCTGGGTGAAGCACAGCAGTACCAACAGGGAAGATAAGAACAGAGGAAGAAAAACAAAGTATCAGAAAAAAAGTATAATGGTCTAAAGCAGAAACATTTCCTTAAAGAATAAAATTAAAGTCAAAAATAGGTACATGGGTAAAACTTTAAACTTAACACTTCAAGTAATTACTATGGTAATTTTATTTAATCACAATGATAGGAGCTGTGGTGTTAATGGCAAGTTTGATTTAGTGTTTCAGAAAGCAGCACTGCACATTTTGAGCAGTCCTTTTATTTTCAAAATTGCTCATTCATTAGGATGAAAATAAATTTGTATTTCTTCCAAAGGATAACGCATTTTAGGAGTAGCAGTAGTTTATTTAAGAGCTAGACTATGGAAAACTATACTTTTATTTTTCAAAGGAAATGCATTATAGTTTCTGGTTTTCTTTTTTTAAAACATGGTTTCACTTTCTTTTATGCACACATATCCAAATAAAGAAGCACTGTCTGACACGATTGGGGTCATCCTAACTTAGGTAAAGGCTAATGTAGGGTAATTCCACATGGTAAAGGCTGGGTCTCCAGGTTGCTGTAATTAAAAAGAACTTTAAAAGGTGGATCTTCTTTGTCTTCAGGCTATTGGAGGCTCTTTTTGTGTGAGACCCTGAGCCACCTTAATCTTTTTCCTTCCTGTTTCACAAGCTCTCCACATTTTTGATGTGGCATTGCAGAATGAATGGTCCACATGAACTTGGACTTTACATTCCACAACACAAGGCAAAATAATTATTTTCTGCATATAAATCAATCATTTCAGGCTCTTGCTATAGCAATCGAGGGCTGGCTAGTAAGGAAAACTGGCTCTGATAAGTGAGGTGCTTGGTATCACTAGACAAGAAGAGACTTTGAAATTGGTTTTTGGGAAGAATGTGGAAGAATTTAGAGCAGCAGGGTAGGAAAACTCCAAATATTGTAGTGGAAGCTCAGTGAATGATTCTCTTAGCTGCTCAGAAGACCAGAATACTGACAGAATGTGTACGATAAAAGCTACAGTGATGAAGTCTCCAATTAATAAAGAGAGTTCTGTTGTACGTGGGATGAGTCTGGGCTTGTTCCAGTGTACCAAGGAATTTTCTTCATTTTACCTATCTCTCGGGACTTTGAAGACATTCTAATTTAAAGCCCATGGACTATTTTACTTGGTGGAAAAAATGCAAGGCAGCACAACAGGATGGCACCTGGGTACCACTGGCTCTCTTTAGCCAGATTTGCAATAAAATAAAGAGGAAAGAAAAATGGAGTCTAAATATTTGGAAAATTAACAGCCTGACCAGATGATAAGGAAGACCTATAAAGCATGGAGCCAGAGTGTGTGGTGGATAAGGAAATCAGTAGAGGCAAAAGGAGCCAAGGAATTCACACCAAAAAATACCAAAATGCCTCATGGATATCTAAGGATCTTGAACAGCCACGCTATCCATTATAGGATCAACAGGAAAGAAATACCATAGCAACATGTCTCAAAGCTATACATAGCCAAACTCAGTTTATTTATTTATTTGTTTGTTTTTGCAGAACTGGGTATTGAACTTATTCTACTGAGCCATCTCCGTGGCCCCCCAAACTAAGTTTAAAACTAAGCGTCTGGATGCATTGTGTTCCAATGACCACCTTGGAGCTGACTTCCCCTACACTTTTTGGATTAAACTGCCAAAACAGTCATAGGAAATTGCAGTTGTAGTTGAAGTAGGCCCTGGAGCAGAGGACTTTGTACTGCCACAAGACCTTGATGTTATCCTAATCCTGGTTATGTAGGCATAAAGAATGCAACTGTGGGGTCTTGGTGAACTCAACTAAGACGTCAAACACAACATAGGGGCCCACAATGGCTGCCACTTAATCAGTAAGCAGTCCCTGAGAAGTGCCGCATGGAGTTCGGTGAGTGCTGTTCAAGCTGGAGGAGAGACTCCGCCATGGCCGAGGTGCCACCAAGTGCAGCTGCGGTGCTCGCTGTGGAATGTTGCAGACACTGACTGAAGAATGGTCATCTGGACAGCTACCTGGAGGCTGTGGGGAAATGCTGCGCAAGCCACCAAGCCACGGGGTCCCCCATCCCACACAGTGAGGCACGGATGCCGTGGATGCCGGACGTGGCACTTTCCAATTGAATGCTTATTGCTCTGGTATGTGGTTCTCCTTTAAGTTGCTCTAACCCTTCTTTTGCCTCCCCATTGGAAGGGGATGCTTTCCTATGCCTGGTCCACCATTGTAATTCCCTTTCTGATTTTTTAAAGGGTCCAAATTTCACTGTACTTTTTTGATTGATGGCGAAACTTTAAGATTTTAGAAATTCATGGAGATGAAAGGAATGTTACACATTTTGAGACAGATATGAAGCTTCAGGTGGTAAGCGTGCATGCTACAGTGTCGCTGTTAAACACATCTAAAGGTCAATGTGTTAAAGCTTCTCTCCCTAGGACAGCGCCATCAGGAGGCGCTATGGACCATCGCAGAGCAGGGAGGGCTTTAGGACATTGCGTGTGACTCTGATAGACAATGTGGAACTCTAGCTCCATTTTCTTCTCTGCTTTCTTGTTTATGTGATGAACAGATTGTTGCTTTTCATGTTCCCCAAGTGTCTTTCTGGCACGTCTACCAAATCCTGGAATAATGGTCCATGGGACCAAAACTTCTAAAGCACCGAACCAAAGTGAAACTTTTCTCGTTGATTATTTAATCCTCTCACATATTTTGTTTTAATGCCAGAAAGTTGACTGATGCCATATAATAATAATAATAGAATAATAATAAAGTGATATATTAATTTCCATACAAATATTTATTCAAAGACCATTGTAAAAATAAGTTACATCGTACCTAATCAAGTAATATTTTTGATATTAATGTCACACATATAATGTTTAGCTGTCAATTAAACAAGAACTGGAAGGTAAACATACAACTAAAATAAAGTATTATGTCAAAGAAAATAATTCATCGCATCATTTTAATTAGGCACTTAAAGAGAAAAAGCTACACAAATACCTTGACAGTGTTTTTCTCATCAATGGAACTTGAACCCAAAGCATCGCCTGTCAGAGGCAAGCACACAAGCACTGCATCACCATCACAGCTTGAATTTTCTTATCAAATAATTGAATTTTAACTCTATAAGCAATTAACATGGTGACTTGTAGGAATTCCTTATTATTTTAACAAATTAATATGGATACCATACTTTTTATTAATATAAATAAGGAGTATTTTAAACTTAAGAATATTGTATTTTTGTAGTAGGAATATCAAGGAACAGTAAAGAACAGCTGATATGCGAGAGAGCACAAAATCTGTCAACAGAACTCAAACTCAGAAAGATAAGCATGAAGGATCACACTCTACCAGGAAACAGAAATCACATTACAAATGTGTTCTGTTCTAATTCAGATATTCCCCATCTTTGTACCTAATGCCACTGGTATAATTATGTAACTCACTTATTGTCTCCGTATTGAAATTCTGAGAAAAAAACTACTATTTCCGAGCAGCGTTATTAAACTAAAACTGGCATGATCCAAGATTTTCACATGCTTAATACATCTTATTTTTATGTATATATTCATCTACAAAACTATCAATAATGTCAGAATGGTAATATAGTCATCCATGCTTGTAATTCAATCCTCTTTCCTCCTCTGCTCTTCTTTTCCAAGTGGCCCCTTATTTCTTTGTCACTATTGATCAGTTTGCATTTCTATAACTAGAAGAATAAATATTACTTGTTTTCCCCAACTTTTTTCTCTCAGCATAATTGTATTGAGATTTATCTTTTGTGTATCAATAGCTCATTATAGTTTATTGCTAAGTGGTATTGATTGTATGAAGATAATAGATTCCCATATCTGGGGCAGTTACATCCTATGAATTCCCCAAAAACAATGAACCATCAAAAAACAATAATTTCTTGTGAGATTTTGGTTATAGCATTGGTGTCAACCAAATCAACACATAACCTAATTGCATAAAAGAAGCCTCATTCAATATGTAGTTTTACTCATTAATATTCAACACCTGTAATTACAATAGCACTGTAAGTAATGCCTGAATGAAGCTCACCAAATGCACACCTTTCATCTAAATTTGATGGTATTTTAGAATCACACACTTTTTATCAACAAAAATTGGCCATAAATATAATGCTGAAATAGATAGCACATGAGCTGAAACAAAAATATGGAGTGTTGCCTGCCTTACTCTAAACTGAGGAAATACTCATTGGCTGGCTCAAGCTTTGCACAGCTCTGTGTGATCATGTATCCTCCAACATTCATACTAGCTCTGGTTTTGGGTTTGCAAGTAAATTGCAGACAATAGTCAAATTCACAAATGTGGAATTGCTTGTGCTACAATTCATTTCTCTATTCACTCGTTAGTGTATATTTGTGTTATTAATCAGGGTTTTGCTATTACTGATTACGCTATTATGAACAGAGGTGAGAAGTGGCCTATACTTTATTTGCTTATGTAAAAATCAAGAGTGGAATGGTCAAATCATATGGCATGAATAGTTTAAAAAATTTTCATAAAACCCTACCAAGCTTTTTTTTTCTAAAGTGGTTGTAGGATTTGATGTTCTCATCAGTATCAGCTCTTTGTATAATCACTATTTTATATGTATGCATTCCTGATGGGTGTGAAGTTGCATCTCCTTTCTCAAAGTTAGCATTTTGTAAATTTTGAATATTGTGAATCATCTTTTCCTGTGATTTCTGCTATCTTGAAAGTTTCTGAAGAACCTTTTAAATTTATCTTCCAGTTACAATTGTTTTCCTACTGCTGAATTTCGAATGTCTGCATATGCATTATTGACACAGGAATCAGATTTGCAAGGGTTTCCTTCTAGTTTATTTAATTTCTAAAGACAAAAGTTCACATTTTGGGAAAATTTATTTCCAGAAAGCCTTTTATAATGCATTATGTTTTATTCCTCTGTCAATGGAATCTTGGCATGAATTCCTATATTTTATCTTGTTAGTTTTATAGTTTTAGTACTGAATTTTAGAACTATTTTTCATTGAGAGTTGATTTTTGTACCTGTATATACTACATGGTAGACACTGAGTTTGTTTTCTTTTTTAATAAAGTTTTCATATTGTGCTGGGACTATTTACTGAAAATACTTGTATTTTTCTGTTTAATTGGCTCTTTAAAAACCAACACTAAATTGTTCACATGCATGTGAGTCTATGTGTCCTTTACTCAGTATTTAAGTGAAAACTGCATCTTCTTGCTTACTGAGGCTTTTTGGGTTTTGAAAATCAGGTACTGCTTGCTCTGTAACTTCACAATTCTATTCAAAATAGCCTTGAGAAGTATGTTTAACATTTCTATATGAATTTTAGAATTTAAGTGTTTATTTCCATAAAAAGTTTGGGTTGGATTTTGATAAATATTCTTTGAATCACTACATTCTTTCTCAAAAAAAAATGGTATCTCCATATTCAGTGTTTTGAATTGTGGCCCTAATAAAATTTCAGCAGTAAGAGTCTCTCTGACAGTTCTCATAGCTCTCTTTGGCTTCATGCCTTTGTTTCATGAGTGCTTCCTAGTGTGAGGCTCACTTTGGTCAATGCACGTGTGCACTAAACATTTTCCAGGGATTTTCAGGCACCCCTTAGCACCTAGTATTACCCCAGTCCTTAGTTTCTCATTTTTGGGCCACACGCTTTGTCATTTTCAATCCAAACTCATTCATATTTTCATTCTGTTGGAAGTGTTACTCTTGATTTATATTTTCACATTGCTCATTGTCAGAATAAAGCAGTAATAAAATGGATTTTCTACACTGAGGCCCTGTACTTCATCTTTGCTAAACTCACCTATTTTTTCTGCAGAACTTTGTAAGTCTAGTAGGAGTTCATCGCTGGGTCTGTGCTGTTGCATAAGTGCCAACCCCGAAGGTGTGGAGATAAAGGAATAGAAAGCACCCAGGTGCACCTAAACACTGCAGCCATCTAGTAAAAGGGAATGCCTGCAGAGCTTAGGCAAAGGAGAGTTATTATTCACAGGCAGCAAGGTGAAGCTGAAGCTCAGGATTCACGCAGCTCTGCTCTCCTTAGGATTAGGAGAACACACCGGCACGTAGAGTCTGCATGGTCCAAGCTCCATGCTGAACCTCAACAGAGCAACCCCAGGGATTCCACATTGGCTTTATGCACACTGGGCAGCACTCGCTTTGCTGAGCTCAGTAGTTACAGAATTTTACACTTTTCTCAAAAAACTGAGGGTGCCCATGTGGACACCACAGAACTTGCCTTATTTCAAAGTGTCACCTTCTTGGTACATTCGGCTGAGAACTCTCAGCCACAGGGAAGTGCTGAGGTAACCAAGGCATTTGTTCAGGTACATATATCACAACGCCTTATGCAAAGAATGTTTTATTTTTGTTTATTTACATGCCTCTGAGAGATGCTTTATATATTAGACAGGCCACTCAGTATTTAATGAGGATGCTGACAATAGAAGTTCTGCTTTTTATTGCTAACCTTAGCAGTGGATAAGCAATCTTTGTGTGTGGACCTAGTTCTAACTTACTGGGAGGTGCCCACTGAGGTGACAGGTATTTTGTCAAGAGCTTTTGTTAATCTGAATCAAATTTGTCCAAAAGTTTTTTTTTTTTAATCTACCACTCCTGTGTGTGTGTTTTTGAATAGAAGATCAAGCATTTATTCTCAGACTAAGTAATGCTTCATTAATAATATTTTACTTTTTATTTAAATTTTGATTAGATTCAATAGATATTTTCTTAGAACTTTGGCATCTTTTTTTTCTTTTAATGTATCATGTATAGGGTATACAGGGTCTAAAGAGTCTCACTACATAGATTGGACTCTAGTAATCCTCCTGTTTTTAGCCCCCTAAGTGCTGGGATTATAAGCCCGCACCACCACACTCAGTCTCAATGGCCATCTCAGTGCACAGCAGGGGCGAGGCCCGTATGGCGTGCTAGGGATGGAACCCAGCCACTGCACTCTGCCTAAGCAGGCACTGTAGTCCACTGAGAGAACCCTGACATCTAATTTTGTTCTAGTTTTTCTTTTTTCATAATTCTTTATATGATTTGACATAAAAGTTACAGTATCTTCAGAACCAGAAATCATATTCAGATGGACTCAAATTTTGCGGAAAGTTTTTCTTTTCAAGAATTTGTTTCAAATCTTTTAAATAGTTATTTGCCTTACTTGGTGAAAGAAAATGGGTCTAGAATTTTCTCTATGGAAAGATTTTCTATTTAATTATTTAATTAATATGGAAGAATATTCAGTTTATTTTTTCCTGGTAAAATTTGGACAGTTACTAAACCTAAAGTTATTTTGGATTTGCATGGAGGTGCACACTTGTGATCCTAGTGCTTGGGAGGCTGAGGCAGGAGGACTGCTGCAAGTTTAAGGCCAGCCTGTGTTACATACTGAGTTCAGAGGCTTCCTGAACTACAACAGAGAGGTGATGTGTTATAACAATAACAAAAGCAAAGTTGTTTTTCACTTTACCTCAATTATTTTCATAAGCGTTTTCATAATATTCCTTTACTGTCTTTTGAATCCTCATAAAATCTGTTATGTTAACTTCACCATTATTTCTGATTATTTCTAAAGTTTATCATTTTTTCTTTCTCATAAGTGAAGATGACATTCTTATCATTTTTAAGATCCTTCCAGAGAACAAGTGTCTAGTTCTATGAATTTGAGCTGTTAGTACTATCTTTAATATAACACAAAAACTATAACTTATGATATAAAAATAATTTCATATATAGTACATTATGAAAATTATGAACTTCTGGTCTTCAAACTATGTTATTAAAAGAATGAAAAGACAGCCACAGTTTGAAAGGCAATAATTTCAAGTTTTATACCGGATTAAAGTCTTACTTGTAATATACATTAACAACTCTCAATACTCAAAATTTGAAATCCAAGAACCCAAATTATGAAGTAATTCATACATATATGTTTCATCTGAAAAGATACAAAAGTTACAAAGAGCCACATAAGATGTTACTCAATATAATTAGTCTTTTCAAAGTACAAAAAAATGGGATTGGGATGCCACATCATGCGTACTAGACTGAATTGAGTTAAAACACCCTCCAAATCAAATTTGTTAAACTTGTATTCTCTCCTACATTGTGTTGGAAATATAGCCTAATTCAGTTGTTTTGGTTCATAGCTTGGCAGATTGTTATTTCTTTATATATTTTTATAATTTTATTGAGAAAGAAGTAGCAATGCAAGTTTCAAAACAGGTTAGTAGTACAGTTACAATAATACTTGATATGTTGTTGTCTTTGTAGTAGTTGTTCCTAGTACAAGATGCAGACATGATATCTTGTCTAAACATTATTAGTTCAAAACTTTCTTCTCACTGAACTGAAAATAGCTATGTATCTATGTTATTTTAACGTTAATCAAAAAATTAGCAAATGGCAGAGATATCCACTGCTACTCATCTGTTCAAAAGGAGTGACTGCATAGATTCACGCTGAAATTTACACCCAAAAGTCTGTACAATGTTCATTTGTAATAGTCCCCAAATCGAAACAATGGAAACTTCCACCAAGAGCTAAATAGAGAAATAGATTTGATGTAATATTTTACCTAAAACTGTCCACAGAACAGAGCTAACATGAAATACATGTATATAAAGATATTTATTATAAAGTATTGGCTGAAGCAACAATGGAAACTTAGTTGCTCGATTTGCCTTCCTCAGATGTGATACTCCTCAAAGACTGGGGAGAAGAGCTGAACACCAGTGGTGAAGATTCCAGGACCAGCTGAAGGCCGGAGAACCAGGACCACCACGGCAGTGAATGCTGATTTCCCAGATCAACCAACGACCACCAAGGCAGTGTTTATCCAACCTCCCTCTACTTGTTGTTCCAGTCAGGCAAGTAGCACACTGAAGGGTGTCCGCTCCTGCAGAGGAGACACCTCTGATTTACTAATTGATTTACTAGTCTCTTCTTGAATCATCAGAGATCAACCTAGAAATATTTAAGCTGTGACTCAGTCAATTGACAAATAACATTAACTCTCACAACTGATCAACAACAGAAGCAATGCACTATGAAAAGACAGTAGATGGAACACGAAACAATATGCTGAATTAAGGACTTTAGAAAAGTAACGCTTTCATGGTGATGTAAATTCTACAAAGTGGAAATTATACTGACAGGGAATAGACCAATGAAGGTTGCAGGAAAATAATTTGTGAAATGTGTTAGGAGAATAGTTTCTTGAAATATGTATTTATTATCCAAAACTGGTTTCAAGTATGCCTAAGTATATCAATATTTAAATAATATTTGTACACTTAAATAAGAGTCTATTATAGTGAAGTAAAACTCTTAAAGCAAAGCTAGAAGGAAAATATAGGTTCTAAATGTTATTCTCTTGTCAATATTCATAAGCACCACAGCAAACTTTTCAACTTTAAGTATCTGCAAATGTCTATCGAAACTATCATAGATAGGTTATGGAAGTGTAGAGTCAGATGTATGGAATACAATCTTAAATTTGGTGAACTAATGACTGATATCATGCTTGGTGCCTTGTCACTGACAATCCTCTTTTTATCAAGTATGTTATTTTGGCAAAAACTTTAAAGCAGTGTGTTTTCTTTATTTGTTTCTTTGATCTGTGGTGTGATTTTGGTCTCTCTCTCCAAGCACTTAGCATTTTCCCTTGCTCCCCTCTGAAGCTCTTGCAATGTACATATGAACTTTAACAAAGTAAAGGTTGAGTCATTTCCAGCTTGAACTGTCAAATCCCAGCATGTTTGTATTTCCTTTTTGCTCCAGCATGTGGATATTGATTCTTAGTATTATGCACCTTACAAAGCACCTCATTGCATACTTAGGGTACATTGAACCAGACCTTAACCAACTTTCCTCTTAGATCATATGAAGTTTTCCAACAAGTCCTGCCCATTTGACATAGGTCTGGAGAGATGCCTCAGTTTCCTTCTATCTATTGAGGAGAGAAAGATGTCCATCAGTCCAGGTATTATTTCACTGGGTATAAAAAAAATTGAAAAATCCAAGCTCCAGTTGTTGGTTTCCATCATGTGTCCAGCTGTATAGTATCTGCACTGATGTTTGAGGTTATTCTTGCAACAGTATAATGTTATGCCCTCCTTCCACTTGACAATTTTACCTTATTCACATTTCTTCAATTGACAATTCCAAGTGTCTTGATAGAGACACTTTGTAAGATTTGGGGATTCTATAATCACAAAGTACTATTTATCAAAACAGCATAAAAATTTACTCCCAAATTTTAACTGAGGTTAACTGAAATGTAACTTTTTTTCTAATAAAATCAACAAACTGCATTTGGCCATGTTTAAATGAGTATGGTTTTATCTTTTAAGTAAATGGCCTATGAAACATTTGCTTTAAAATGTAATGTCTCCCTTCTCTAAAACTAAATGCAAAACAACTTTGTAGAACTTATTACATACTATTTAGATGTGCAGTGTATACTCTTCATTCTATGGAGTAGCCAGAAAACTATAGTAGCAAGAACATAATTACTCAACCTCATTTTGCTTTGTGAAGCCTAAATTCATAGTACACATTGCTAAATTTTAATTAATATATGAATGAAAGGAACATTAGCATTCAATACTGTAGAATTCATTACAGAACTGATATTTCTATATTTTTAAGGTCACAGCGCTTGCAGTCCATTCTTGCAGAAGAAATGGGTTTAATGATGTATATAGAAATATATAAGAATTTACAAAATTGGCTTGCAGGGGCCAGAATCAGGAGACAGAGCATGCTGGGTTTTTTTTCTGTGTGCTGGAGATCCAAAGGCCGAGAGAAAGGGAGGGACTCTGCATGGAGTCTTGTGTGAATCACACCAGGTGGCCGAGAGACTGCAGGGGGACTGCGGGGTCCATCCACACTGGAAGTCAGGAGGGGACCATGAAGGTTGAGGCCAGGATGGTAGGTTCTCTGAAGCAGTGAGCGATCTTGTCTCTTCATTTGTGTTCTGTACATTTTGGCAACATCTCCTAAATGTGGGCTTTCTGTACCCAGAGCGATGCCGAACCAACTTATTTGGGCTTTCCTTATTCAGTTTGAGGCAGTCAGTTGGCTAGAAAGTCATAAACTATCCTTAGAAGACAAATCATAAAAAAATATTCAGTGGTTAAATTAAACAAAAAATGTTAAAGGTATTCATACTCATCTGCCTCTTAAGTAATGTCCAGGATCTGTCTCTTAAGTAATGTCCATGATTTATTAGTAGTATTAGTATTTTAGTAATCATGTGTGTGCAGCTTCTCCCTTGAGCATGAAGCAGGGTACTTTGTGCACTTCTTGCCGTGGTGCACACGGTGTATATTGCTCACATCCTTACACTGAAGAAAAGAAACCATACAAGGGAGCAACGGGGCATGGGTTCTGATATGTGCTTTTTCCAAGTATTTTGTTATTGAATTATGATACAGTAGGTTTGAAACATAATGTGAAGTCACAGAATAGACAAATATTTGTAGCTCATAATATTTTCTCAGCACCGTGCCTTTAGGAATAATTTAATTTATTAATTTTGTCAGAATATTTTAGGTCTTCATAGAGTAGTAGCATTCACCACAGAGAATTCGTACCTGTGTGGGCTGTGCCTTGCTTCTTCATTTTTAATGTTTCCGTTCACTGCAATTCAGAGTTAAATCCAGATTGTATCCCAGTATGCAAAAGAATGACATTTACTCTTTTCATATTTTATTAAAAATACCCAAAAGAAGCTTCTGGGTATTAAATAATAGGATAATTTTTTTTATTATTTTTTATTTTTATTTTTCCTTTTTTTATTATATTTAAGAACAAATATCAATGAGACAGTTTTAAGACACCTTGACTAGATGGATTCAATAAATTAATTCAATGCAAACTGTTTTCATAATGTTTTGGTATCATACAAGGTGCATATATGATATTATACTTACAGACATTATTATAGCAGATGTCTCCTATCAGTAAATTAAAAGTGTAGCTGTTTACGTATCTTATTTTTTATACCTGAATTATATCAAAGATTCAATAATTAATACTTTATACCTTGTTATTTTCCTAGTGGTTGTCCATAGTACTAGAAGCTGACATAATATTCTGTCTAACTACCATTAGTGAAAATCTTGCCTCTCATACAGCATTATCTATCCCAACTGTACTGTCTATACACACACATCATGATTCTTCCTTTCTATACCCCTTTCTTTGTTTACACCTGTCAAAGATGGGCACTCCATTTTCATTCAACCAATTTAGGTGCCTAAACTCAATGACACAATCTAACACAGTCCAGCATTCCACAACAGTAGTGAGTTATCTGAAGAAGTTCTCAACCGTAGCCATTTACAGCTCAACTTATTATTTTGGCCCCACATTCCATACCTCATTTTTATACTTTTCTGCTGGATGGTTAAGACCTAGATAGAGCAAGACCTATGTACCGAACCATGTAGCTTTTGTTTCTTATGAGGTCAGTGGAGATCTAAACATTAAAAAAGAAACACTCAATCTCCTGGAAAAGAAAGTAGAAGGATCTCTTGCAGACATAGGGGTAGGTAAAGAGTTCATGAACAAACATATATTCACATGGAGAGCACTTGAAAAAATCAACAACTGGGATGAACTCTTCTTGAGGAGCTTCTGCACGTCAAAAGAAATTGCCAACAGAGTGAAAAGACAACCCACAAATTTTGAAAAAATCCTAACTAATAAGCAATCAGACAAAGATCTGATGTCTAGAATATATAAAGAACTAAGATATAACAGAGCCCTCAAATTTAAAGACCCAATTCAGAAATGGGCATCTGGGATGAATACACACATCTCAGAGGATGAAATTAAAGAAGCGAGTAAATATATGAAAAAAAAATTCTCTACATCGATAACCGTCTGTGAAATGCAAATAAAAAATAACACCGAGATACCATCTCACTCCAGAAAGAATGGCTATCATAAGGAAATCAACCAACAACAAATGTTGGAGAGGTTGTGGGGAAAAAGGAACGCTTCTCCACTGCTGGTGGGAATGTAGACTGGTACAACCATTGTGGAGATCAGTGTGGAGACTCCTCAAAAGAGTAGGACTGGAAATCCCATTCAAGCCGGCTATCCTCCTAGTGGGAATTTTCCCAGAGGAACTGAAATCATTGTATCATAGTGATATATGTGTACCTATGTTTATAGCAGCACAATTTGTGATAGCAAAATCTTGGAAACAACCAAGATTTTATCACATGAGGAATGGTTGAAAAAGATGTGGTATTTCTATATAATGGACTGAGCTATTAAGAATGATAAGCTTGAAGCATTTATATTGAAGTGTATGCCACTTGAACATATACTCATAAGTGAAATAAACCAGATACACATGTGTAAATATCATACAGGCTCTTTAGTATAAGAAGTGAAAAGAAGAAATACAATTGAGTTAGATAAGGAAAACGGAATGGCATATGCTGCAGGATACTAATCAGCTTTTCTTCTGGATGGTTAACAACCTAAGTTCACAAATCAGAACTGGAGAAATAGAAGAACCTCAAGGCCAGCCAACATTTTGGCCCTTGCCTTTCAAGGTCAGTGAAGACTCAGGACACAGGAGAACCTGTACTGCAACATCATGAAACTCAATTCAGCCCCAAATTTTCTGAACAAGGAGATTATGGAGCCACAGAGGAAAGAGATCGAAGTTCTACAGTGTGCCTAGGGAGAGTCACATGGAGAGAAAACTTTCATTCAGGCTCTCACAGAGAGCAAACTGGTCAAACATTGGCCGTGACTCATCCATATGGATGACACAGACAAAGGATCTGCAGAATAAGGTACAGGACTACAAGATAAACCCTGAGGGAACATTTTTATTATTGAAGAGATAAGTAAATATGCTTTGATATTTTTCCCAAATACTTACAGCACACACAAATTAAAAGTGTTGTCTCTTTAAAACATAGAATCAATATTTTTATTTTCTTTTCTTTCGTATTTGGTACAGGGTCTACAGGATGTTCAGGGTCTCCGTGCACAAATCAGACTCATTGTGAGTCTCTTGTGTTCAGCCTCCCAAGCGTGGGGATTACAGGTGTGCGCCAACAAGCCCAGTCTCAGTCGCCATCTTGGTGCTCCTCAGGGCCTGGGCTGGCACAGCTCACTGGGGATCGAATTCTGGCTGCTATCCTCTGCCTAAGCTGGCGCTTTAGTCTGCTGAGCTTTCTGGCCAGCCTGGATATTTCCATAGAAATGTATTTTTCCAGTGAACAGTCATGCATGCCGTATATATGTATAAGAATCAAACTTTAGAAAGTCGATTATATTAATGTGACACAGAATTGCCAATATCACCTGTCAGAAATGCGATCTATTTTGATTTGAGGTATCTCGAATTTAAATTGCACCATAATGTAATTATTATTCGGTTAAATAGCCATATAATTTGATTTGAAAATAAAGTAAAAGTACAGCACTGATAGATGTCTGTGTTTCACACACATTGGAGGCTTACTCTGCAATGTAGCAGCTAGAGTTATACAACAGATTGAATTGATTTGTAGGCAGCTAGCAGGGACACTTCTCCAGATCTGGGTCTTTGATCAAGTGTGGGACTCATTACAGGAGTTAGGAGCCCAGCTGCAAAGGCGACAGTGCACGTGCAGCTCTCAGAGAGCCGGGTGATGCTCTGCGCTTTCCCATATTTAATCAGACTCCGTGACTTTGAAATATCGGTCTCGGGTCTCTTAGGAGCTTATTGATCATAAATATTTTATTTTATTAATAGTAAGAACTGTGGCTATACACCAACCTGAACAAACACCTGTTATGTGACTTCCAATACAGTGCTCTATATTTGTGTCATAAAATTGAAGAAGGAGCCTACCTAGAATATTGAATTCTGAAGCTTAAATCCTGTAACAATACAGCAGAGAGACTATAAACTGTCTAAATGAAAAAAAAATTTAGAAATATTTGCTTTAGATGTTTGTTATTTGTATAAATTATTTTCTGTGCTTTGTTCCTTGTTGCAAATATCACAGACCACAGTAATATACATGCCATCCTCTACCTACAGTTTGTCAGCTGATGGGTATTCCTTTTGCAGTAATTATTAAATTGTGTCATTTGAAAATATCATTTACAAGGACTGAGGAGATGGCTTAGTGGAATAAGCACTTCCCTGGCAAGCACAAGGCCCTGAATTCAATCCCTGGTTCCGCAAAAAAAATAAAAAAAAAAAAAGAAAAGAAAAAAATATATATATCTTTTACAGAATTGCAAAACCAAGTCCCAATATTGCTATTATTTTTGAAAGACACATCATAAAGCTGTATTTCTTTAGAAATTCATGAAACTTGAATGCCATATAACCTTACCAAATAGTTGAACTTAAATTAATATAAAAATAAGCCAAGGTAATGATAAAGGTAAATGATCCTGAAAAACTGATTTTAAAATGAAATTGAAATATGAATTCAGAGAGCACTCAGTGGCTAGTTTTAACTACACGGAATAATGTAACAATTTATTCAGATTTGGTTTACACCGAATATTAACTGATTTTTCCCACTACTATGGAAATAGAGAATGTTAAAGAGAAAAATTCTCTAGAATTTATAGCTACTTTTCCATAGATTTCTGTATAGTTTTTTTAATTTTATTTTTATTTTTTTGGTGGAACCGAGGATTGAACTCAGGCCCTTGAGCTAGCCAGGGAAGCGCTTATTGTACTGAGCCATCTCCCCAGCCCCCACATTTCTGAATAGTTTGAATGTATTGCTTTCCTAGAAATATGATACACTTGCATTACTCATTGGGAATATTTTTAGGAACTCTAAGTTGACAAAACTTAAAAAGATTGCTTTTTAAAGTATTTAAAGGGCTGGCCAAGTAACTCAGCAGATTAAAGCACCTGAAAGCAGGCGCAGCGTCCAGCCCGGGCCTGCAGTGCTGGCCCCGCCTCCAGGACACTCTGAGACTGAGGACTGAGTCTGGGCGTGATGGCACGCACCTGTAATCCCAGCTCTTGGAAGGCTCTAAACAGGCGGATCACTATGAGTCTGATCTTTTGTTGGGGGGCGGGGTTTGGGGATGGTCGACAGGGTGCTCAGGATCTCACAGCTAGATCAGACCACCAGTGATTCTCCTCTTTATAGCCTCCCAAGCATTGGGATTATGGGCGGGGACCACCATGCCCGGTCTCAGGCTGCCTCAGCATGCCCAGGGAGCGGGGGCAGCAGGCATGCCGGGCATCAAAGCCTGGTGCATTCCCTGCATCTGCCTAAGCAGGCACTTTAATCCCCTTAGCTATCTGGCTAGCTTCAAAAGATGTTCAACAAATATGAAATATTTTTGAAATTAAAATATTTTAAAACTCCCCCTCCTCTTCCTCCTCCTCATTTTCCTTCTTTGCTTTTGCTTCTGTGTCTTCTAATTCTTCTTTAAAAGTAATTCATTTATAGATTGTGCTTCTCTTTCTGTTTTTTTAGGTCACTCTTGGAAATTTCATTTAAAGAAAAAGCAAACTTTTTGTTTTATTTCCTTTAGTTTATATTAAACATCACTACAATTTATTTTTATTTATCTTCTTCTTCTTATTATTATTATTATTATTATTTGCAGAACCAGGGATTGAGCTCAGACCCTTGCACTTGCCAGGGAAGCGCTTATTTCACTGAGCCATCTCCTCGGCCCCATCACTACAATTCATGTAAAGCATCTAATGGATTTAGTACAGGGTCTACAGGGACAGAAGATGATTCAATGGCATAAGCGCTTGCCTGGCAAGCACAAGGTCCTGAGTTCGATCCCCAGTAACAACAACAAAAATAATATACAAATATTATTACATTTCCTCAAAATAGTAATTCTCCATTAGGTGGTCAATGAGTAATTTAATATATTTAATGGACATAAATATATATAACTATATTATATAAGTATATTGTCTTTCTGCCACAGAGTGTAAACATTATACCAGAATCCAGTAAATTGTTCATATATAATTTTGTCTTTCTTTTCCAGACAATATCTTTAAGGAGTTTTAAAAGGAATTAGATGCAATGGAGAAAGCAATAAAGGAATAAACAGCAATGATATGCTTTGGAAGAAAAGGGCAATCTAGAGATAATTTCTCTGCAGTGTTCCTTTCTAAGTCCTGCTCTTTAATCTGTATGAAATTTACTAAAATCTGTCCATATCATGCCACATCAGGAACCTGAAAGAAATCAAATCAGTAGATGTCATGCTCATCTTTCTTTAATATGCCACTCTGTCGCCAAGGTGTCTTCTGAGAATGCCGGGCTGAGTTTACGAAAGGTTACTGAAGTTAATACAGAGATGGGAACACTGTGCTGCTGGACTAAGTACCTCAGAGCTCAGAATGAGGAGAAAAGCACACCCACGCATGCGATCTTGGAGAATGGTAATGTGGTCTCAAGCCCCCGCGTTCTGTGTCACTTGTCCTCATTCGCAGAATGTAGCTGGCTAGTGATTTCAGTCCGTTGGATGGAAGATGAAAGGGTGGAACGAGGAGTGGTGGGTGGCCAGTGTCCTGGGCCGTGTGCAAACACTAGAGCTAGAATTGACACAAGCTGGAAGCTGGATGATGTAGAGATTGGTGTTGGTCTAGGATTAACTGCCTTCAGATTTGTTTGTTGTTTGTTTTTTTTTTTTTGCATTTGGTGCAGGGTCTATGGAGTCTATCTCACTACTAGATCGGATTCGTAATGATTCTGTTTTCAGCCTCCCAAGAGCTGGGATTATAGGTACCTGGCACCACGCCCAGCCTCAGTCTCCATCTCAGCATGCCCCAGGGGTGAGCAGGCATAGCAGGTCCCGGGATGAACCCTGGCCACCGCGCTCTGCCTAAGAGGGCTTTAGTCTGCTGAGCTATGTGGCTGGCCCTGCCTTAAATTTTTAATAGAAAACTCAAGAGACAGCAGCCACCACCAGCTTCTTCTCTTTTAGCGTGTGCTGAATTGGTAAGGACCCGATTACTCTATATTTGCTGGGCCACAAAAATCCAGGGGAAGTGTCAGGCTGTGAAATCATCCACCTAGGTGCTCTCACTTTGCATTTTATAGTTACGCCCATCGTTCCCGCCTGGCCCTCCTCGTCCTCCTCAGTTTCTCCAGCCTGGTGTCTACGGCATGCAGAGATGGGGTAGAAGAGGAGCTAGGGTCGTGGGAGTCCTCCCAGCTGTTCTGTTGCTGAGTGCCGGCCGCGGCACTAGTTACCGGAGAGGCCGAGGTGCTCTGGGCAACACAGGCGGTGGCCGAGACTGTGACAAGGTAGGCGCTACCTCGAGTGACCAGCAAAAGCCAGGCACGTGTTATTCTCCAATTTAAATGTAATGAAATTGGGGCTTGTGCGTTAGCTTAGTTGTTTAAAGTGCCTGCTTGGGCAAATTCAGTGAAGTGCAGGGATCTCCAGCTCCACATGCTGCACCAGACCTGCCCTTACAGCAGCCTGAGCCAGCCACATATATATTTCTCTTTCCTGCTTATCAAAACTTTACAGTATTAGTTATCGTAGACTTTGGAAAGCTCACGATGTTCTGCAAGGGAAATGTCTGCACCTCGTCCTTCAGAATTTGTAAAGCTGTTCTTGGTCTTTGTTCTGCTGCGTGCACACACTTGTCATTAGGAAGTGTAAAACCATGGTGTTATTATTATTATTATTATCATTATTTTCTTGGCAGAACTAGGGATTGAACTCAGACCCTCGCACTTGCCAGGGAAGCGCTTACCCTACTGAGCCATCTCCCCGGCCCTTTCATGTTGCTATTCCACAGATATAATTTGAAATATTTTAATGCTGATTTCTTTCATTTTTGCTTTTGTAAAATTTTGTGGCACTAGGGATTGAACCCAGGACCTTGTGCTTGTCAGGCAGGTACTTATACCACTGAGGCAATTCCCTAACCTTTAATGCTGATTTCTTAAACAAATGTTAGTATTGATTGTCAATATTTCAGCAAGAAATTTAGCTCACTTACTGGATCTAGTAGTCAGTGATTCCAAGGGACTGTAGATGGTAAATCATTTAACATAAAAAAATAAATTTTCTTATCATTTCTAAACTTATTTACTTTATTATTAGTTTTACTTTTCAGTTTTAAAAATGTGAAGCAAAATATTTAGTAAACATGATGTTACTAGCCAACATTATTCTTAATCTTGAAAGAAAGATTTTCTCCATGCACCTACAATATGTGAATGGCAGTAGAATACCCATCGCTGACAAAAGTAAACAAAAAAGAGAGATATAAATGAAGCTCTATTTTGTAGTGCAAAAATTATATATATATATATACATATATACATATATATATAAATTATATATATAT
>PVKA01012313.1:0-58181 GCA_004027165.1 Ctenomys sociabilis
AGTGCCTGGATGTCTGAGTACTCTGATCATGATTTGATGGAACAGAATCTCCATAACGGCACCATTCTGGAACCTGGTGTGGTCACTGCTGCCATTCTGGAACAAGGGGCTCAACAGCATTCCCCTCAAGGCAAAGTCCCTGACACTTGCAATTATGAGGCTGTAAAGGTTGGAGACCTGCCACGTCCTGTGATGTCCTCAGGCCATCCTTTCCATTCTCTTGTTCCTTCTCCATGATGGAGATCCTCTCAGCTCCATCTTTGCAGTCCACAGCTTTCTGCTCAGACTCACAACATTTTGGACCATCCTGCTTGGCTCCTTGATCTTCATTCTCAACATAAATCTGACTAAAAGCCCCCAACAACAGTATTTGGCTGCTTTGAAATATCTTTTGAAAGATTAATCAGTCCACCACGCTTAAACTCAGACTTAGGCAAAGTCTCTGGACATGAGAAAAATTCAGATAGTCTTTTGGCCAAACCATAACACAAATCATCTGGAGCCCAACAACCAATGTGGTCCTTTTTCCCAGCAGAATCCTCCCCAGCCTGGTCTTTACAGGCTGGCTTCCTGACAGTCTTCTGGTCTTCTGAGCTCTGACCAGAATCTCCCAAACAGAACATCAGAAGTTGTTACAGCACTTCACTTGTAGGTGACATCTCTGAACCTTTCCTACCTCTTCCCGTAAGCCATTCCCAAAAACTTGTAATCCACATGGTCAGGTTTAGCCACAGCATTGACCACACTCCTGTAATACCAAATTCTGCCTTAAGTACTCTTCCCTCATTGCTGGGACAAATACCTAACAATCAAAATGAAGAAAGGAAAGGTTTATTTAGCTTACAGTTACTGCAAGTTTCAGTCCATACTAGGCTGGCTCCAAGGCAGGATGGCACAGGGCAGAGAGCATCAGTTCATGGCGGCTGAACAGCAACACAATGAGCAATCACGGTCTCGCTTCGACTACATTCAGGCTATCTGCCCCGGGTGTGTGTGTGTGTGTGTGTGTGTGTGTGTGTGTGTGTGTAGTACTCTCACCCATAATCCTAGTAATACTAAAATCCATAATCTCAGCCTTGGATCACACATAATCCCAGTGAATCATGAGTTAATCACAAACTCTGGAAGTCCCATCCCATGACTACATGAGGGCTTGGAGAGACAACCAGACACAAACCATAATCACGCACATGTGTAAATTTCATATAGCCTCACTACTTTAAGAAATCAAAAGAAAAAATAAATATAAAAAGGCATAGCACAATTGAAAGGAAATGGAGAATTCAAGGATTAAACAAGGAAGAGAATGTAAAGTGAAAAACTAGGAAACATGACAGGGGTAAAACCCTACATTTATATGCACAAGATGTTTAAGGCAATGATCCTGAGAATCTTCAACAGGACTTTAAAACTAGTAGTAAATTGGTAGGATTCTTACCCTAAGAATTCATTGTTGGAATGCCTGTCATTCTGATCTTTAAATATATACTCCTTGTCATGTCATACCAATTACTGCTATACTGTCTCTGAAGTAAATGTTTGTTTTTTAGAAAGGGTAATAAATGAAAGCAAGAGACCAAAAAAAAAAAGTCATGGGATTGTCCTGCTACAATGTTGTATATGGTTAGGGTTCTAAATTTTTGTGTACAATATGAAATTGTTTATACCTAAATTTTTAAGTATTTTCTGATTTTTAATTTTTTTTCTTTTTTCTTCACATTCTGTAGGGATTTCAAATTTAACATATCACTATGTGATGAAAAGGGTCTGTTGCATGTTATGTGTAAGATATTTGTTATTCAGACAGATAGTGAGGTTAAGCTCAACTGCCTGTGTTATAGGGTAATAAAATCATTAAGGTTCTCTTCAGAAGGGTTAACAATCTAAGGGTGCAGACCAAAAATGAGAGAAAAAAGAGGGGCTATAAGGAAAGCCAACATTTTGCACTAGCCCTTCAACATCAGTGAGGACTTGGGACAGGAGAACCAGTATTGTAACATCTTGTCACTCAGTTGTGTCCCACATTTTCTGATCATGGAGATCATGGAGCCACAGAGCAAAGTGATTGATGTTATAGTGTGACAAAGGAGTGTCACATGGATAGAAAACATTCTCCTAGGCTTTTACAGAGAGCAAATTGGTTAAGGAAGGGCTGTGACTCATACACATGGCTGACGACACTGACACAATATAAACAAAGTGTGTTGCAGGTATCAGGTTAAATCCTGAGGGGATTTTCGTCAGATACAAAAATTACATTTTTTGTTGTATACGTCTTGCTTTACCTTGCTCTTAAGAAGCCAGTAGAAAATCATAAAAGCTGTGTACAAAATGTAAAGCCATGTTTGTACGCTGAGTTGTAAAAGGCTTAAGTCTGACACTGACAGTCCTATGGATAACCCACTACTATTAAGGACTACTGACTACATTGGATTATTTTGCTGAATTTATGCACCTATAATACTTAAATGACATTGGAATACATTTCTCTGAAAAAACTAAACAAAAATGGATAAAAATGAAGGACCATTTAGTATCTGTATATACAAAATAGGATAAATATACAGCTACTTTCTTTTTGTTTAAATTTATTTTTATTTTGTTGAAGTAAAAATAAAAATGAGACAGTTTTAAGATACCTTGACAAGATGGATTTGACAAACTAATATATTGTAAACTGTTTTCATAATGTTTTATTATCACAGAAGGTGCATACATGATATTACACTTACAGACATTATTATACCGTAGGTCTCTTATCAGGGAATAAATAGAGGGTAGCTGTTTGTGTATCTTATTTTTCATACCTGAATTATATCACAGATTCGATAATTAATACTTTCTACTTTGTTATTTTCTTTCTTTTTTTTTTTTTTTTTTTTTTTTTTTTTTTTTTTTTTGTCTTTTTGAGACAGGGTCTCACTATGCAGTTCAGGCTGGCCTTCAGCTCACTTTGTAGCTCAGGCTGGTCTCGAACTCACAACAATCCTCCTGCCTCAGCCTCCCGAGTGCTGGGGTTACAGAGTGGTTGTCGTTAGTACTAGAAGTCATATATTTATTTGCTTCTTTAATTTCGTCCTCTGAGAAGTGTGTATTCATCTCAGATGCCCATTTCTGAATTGTGTCTTTAAATTTGAGGGCCCTGTTATATCTTAGTTCTTTATATTTTTTAGACAGTAGACCTCTGTCTGATTGCTTATTATTAGGATTTTTTTCAAAATTTGTGGGTTGTCTTTTCACTCTGTTGACTATTTCTTTTGACATGCAGAAGCTCCTTAAGAAGAGTTGATTCCAATTGTTGATTCTTTCAAGTACTTCCCGTGAAAATATGTTTGTTCATGAACTCTATACCTATGCCTATGTCTTTAAGAGTTCCTCCTACTTTTTCTTCCAGGAGATTGAGTGTTTCTGTTTTCATGTTTAGATCTTTAATCCATTTTGAATTTAACTTAGTGCATGGTGATAGAGCTGGATCAAGTTTTACTTTTCAGCATATAGAAAGCCATGTTTTAAATGGCTTTTAAATGGCACCATTTGTTAAAGAGGCTGTCTTTCTTCCAGTGAGCTTGTGTAGCCCCTTTGTCGAAGATCAGATGGCTGACTGTAATTATAGATGCCTCTGCATCTTCTAATCTATTCCACTGATCCTTAGGTCTATTTTGTTGCCAATACCATGTTGATTTTATCACAGTGATTTTATCATTAAATTGTAGTATAATTTCAAATCAGGAATTGTGATGCCTCCTGCTTTGTCTGTATTGGCTAAGATTGCCTTTGCTATTCTAGGTCGTTTGTGGTTCCAAATAAATTTTAGAATTGATTTCTCTGTCTGAGAGGTATGTTTGTGGCAGCTTGATAGGGATTGCATTAAATT
This sequence comes from Ctenomys sociabilis, assembly GCA_004027165.1. Taxonomy (NCBI): domain Eukaryota; kingdom Metazoa; phylum Chordata; class Mammalia; order Rodentia; family Ctenomyidae; genus Ctenomys; species Ctenomys sociabilis. The sequence goes on from PVKA01012313.1 coordinate 3,875, forward strand.
TGTATAGTAATTTTGGGAGTATGGCCATCTTCACGATATTGGTTCTTCCTATCCAGGAGCATGGAATATCTTTCCATTTTCTGAAATCCTCCATAATCACTGTTTTTAGGGTGTTGTAATTTTCGATGAAAAGATCTTTGTCTTCCTTGGTTAAATGAATCCCTTCATTTATTTTTAATATCATTTTGTTATAAGCAGAATTGTTAAGAAATACTGTACTGAGTCTGCACGCGGCTTAGAAGACAGAGGACTGCTTGCAGTACACTGCAATTGCATACTATGTGTTTTATATCAAAGAGTAACCAGGTAGCAATAGCAAATACCATTGTTGCCAAGGTTATTGTTTTATAAGATATTTAATTAATAAATATTGAATTTGAATTTTCTTGTCTCACAATTCAAAAGGATAGTTTTTTTTTTATTTTTGGGGGGGCTGGGGACCTCGGGATGCGTGAAGGGCAAGTCTTGTAAGGCAAATGGAGCTGGGGATACAACCTTGGTATCCTACACCTGATGGCGTTTGCATGAGCAGACACTCAACACAACTGAGCTAATTGGCAGTTTTAACTTAAGGTGTAAAAATAGGGAAACAACCTAAAAGAAAATATAACATTAATGTTGGTGATGATTTATTGGACATGATCTCCAAAGTACAAATAACAAAAACAAAAACAGACAAGGGACAAGAAATATATTAAATGCTTTAGTAAATCCAACTGATCAACACATTACAAAAGCAAACTATACAAGAAAAAAATCACTTGCAAATTATATATGAAATAAAGGTTCATTTCTAAAATAAATAAGCAAAACACACAATTTAATGCCAAAAAATAGCACACTTATTTAATTTTTTTTAATTTTATTGAGAAACAAATAACAATAACACAGTTTTAAAACTGATTAATAATTTAAAAAACAATGCATGACATATAGTTGTATTTGTAGTGATTATTAATAGTACAAGATGCAGAAACGTTATCCTGTCCATAAACACTATTAGAACAAATCTTCTTATAATTCTCTTAGGAGAAATCAAGTACAAGACAAGGATGTCCTCTATTGCTCCTCCTACTCAATATAGTCTTGGAATCCTTAGCAACGGCCATTAGAATAGAGGGAGAAATAAAGGGAATAAGAATAGGTAAAGAAGAAATTAAATTATCACTATTTGCAGATGCCATGGTACTTTACTTGGAAGACCCCAAAAATTCCACCAAGAAACTACTAGAACTGATTTGGAAATTCAGTAGCATAGCAGGATACTAAATCAATACTCAAAAATCAAAAACATTCCTCTACACAGATAACAAGCACACTGAATGGGAAAAATTGAAACAATATCTTTTACAATAGAACCATGGAAAATGAAATACCTTGGGATTCACTTAACTAAGGAAGTCAAAGATCTTTTCATGGACAGTTACAACACCCTAAGAAAAGAGATTATGGAGGATTTCAGAAAATGGAAAGATATTCCATGCTCCTGGATAGGAAGAACCAATATCGTGAAAAAGGCCATACTCCCAAAATTGCTGTACAGATTTAATGCAATCCCTATCAAACTGCCACCAACATACCTTCCAGACATAGAGAAATCATTCCTAAAATTTATTTGGAACCATAAATGACCTAAAATAGCAAAGGCAATCTTGGCCAATACAGACAGGGCAGGAGGCATCACAATTCCTCACTTGAAATTATACTACAAAGCCACTGTGATAAAATCAACATGGTACTGGCAACAAATAGACTTGAGGAGAAGTGGAATAGATTAGAAGATGCAGAGGCATCTACAATTACAGTCAGCCATCTGATCTTCAAAAAGGGGGCTAAACAAGCTCACTGGAAGAAAGCCTCTTTAACAAATGGTGCTGGAAAACATGGCTTTCTACATGCCGAAAACTAAGACTTGACCCAGCTCTATCATCATGCACTAAGTTAAATTCAAAATGGATTAAAGATCTAAACATGAAAACAGAAACACTCAATCTCCTGGAAGAGAAAGTAGAAGGAACTCTTGAAGACATAGGGGTAGGTAAAGAGTTCCTGAACAAACATACATTCGCACGGGAAGCACTTGAAAGAATCAACAACTGGGATCAACTCTTCTTAAGGAGCTTCTGCATGTCAAAAGAAATAGTCAACAGAGTGAAAAGACAACCCACAAATTTTGAAAAAAATCCTAATAATAAGCAATCAGACAGAGGTCTACTCTCTAGAAAATATAAAGAACTAAGATATAACAGGGCCCTCAAATTTAAAGACACAATTCAGAAATGGGCATCTGAGATGAACACCCACTTCTCAGAGGATGAAATTAAAGAAGCAAATAAATATATGAAAAAATGCTGCACATTGCTAGTCACCCATGAAGTGCAAATAAAAACAACACTGAGATATCATCTCATTCCAGAAAGAATGGCTATCATAAGGAAATCAACCAACAACAAATGTTGGAGATGTTGTGGGGAAAAGGGAACCCTTCTCCACTGCTGGTGGAAATGTAGACTGGTACAACCATTGTGGAGGTCAGTGTGGAAACTCATTAAAAGTGTAGGACTAGAAATCCCATTCAAGCTGGCTATCCCACTACTGCGAATTTTCCCAAAGGAACTGAAAACCTTGTATCATAGTGCTATATATGTACCTATGTTTATAGCAGCACAATGTGTGATAGCAAAATCTTGGCAACAACCAAGATGTCCATCACATGAGAAATGATTGAGAAAGATGTGGTATTTCTATATAATGGAGTATTACTCAGATGTTAAGAATGATAAGTTTGAAGCATTTATACTGAAGTGGATGCCACTTGAACATATACTCATTAATGAAATAAACCAGACACATATGTATAAATATCGTATAGTCTCCCTAGTATAACAAGCAAAAAGCAGAAATACAAATGGAAACGTACAACAACAAAAATCAATTGAGTCCAATAAGGCAAAGTGAATGGCATATGCTGCAGGATAGTAATCAGCTGTTCTTCTGAATGGTTACCAACCCAAGATCACAGATCAAAGTTGGAGAAATAGAAGAGTCACAATGCCAGCCAACATTTTGGCCCTAGCCTTTCAAGGTCAGTGAAGACTCAGGACAGTGGAGAACCTGTACTGCAACATCATGAAACTCAGTTGAGCTCCAAATTTTCTGAACAAGGAGATTATGGAGCCACAGAGGAAAGAGACTGAAGTTCTATAGTGTGCCTGGGAAGAGTCATATGGAGAGAAAACTTTCTCTCAGGCTCTCACAGAGAGCAAACTGGTTAAGCATTGGCCGTGAATCATCCACATGGATGACGCAGACAAAGGATCTACAGAACAAGGTACATGACTAAAAGATAAACCCTGAGGGGACTTCACTGATCTCATAAGAAACGTAAATACGTGTGTTGGTATATAAGTCTTGCTGTGTCTAGGTCTTAACCATCCAGCAGAAAAGTGTAAAAGTGAAGTATACATCGCGGGGTCTTAATATTAAGCTGAGCTGTAAATGGCTATGGTTGACAACTTCTTTGAATAACTCATTATTGTTGTGGAATTCTGGACTGTGTTGGATTGTGGTGTTGAATTCAAGCACCTAAGTTAGTTGAATGACAATGGAGTGCCCACCTTTGACAGGTGTAGACAAAGGAACGGGTATAGAAAGAAAAAATCATGATATGTGTGCATACACATTACAGTTGGGATAGATAATGCTGTGCTTCTGCATAATCCTATGAGAGGCAAGATCTGCACTAGTGGTTGTTGGACAGGATATTATGTCGGCTTCTAGTACTACGGTCATCCACTAGGAAAATAATTATTGAATTTTTGGTATAATTCAGCTATAAAAATAAGTAAACAGCTATACTCTTAATTTACTGATGAGTGACATTTGCAATAACAATGTCTTTAAGTATAATATCATGTATGCCCCTTGTACGATACCAAAACAATATAAAAACAGTTTTCAATGTATTAATTTATTGAATCTGTCTTGTTAAGGTGTTGTAAAACTGTCTGATTGACATTTGTGCTTCAATAAAATTAAAAATAAATACAAAAATAAATGAAGCCGATGAGTTGATCAGACAAGAATACATATTTAACCGAATGATACCATCCTTAAGTTTCCTCTAGTATTTGTTCCACAGTCTTATTATTGTTGTCTTTTGCACTCTTAATATAGGGATGTTTTTACTGTATATATGTCTCTTAATTATACTTGTCCTTTTCTACACTTTCTCCCTATTTCCCATGTTGTCAGAAATCAGTTTAGAGTGTTAGCATTCACAATTATAAACAAAACCTAAAGAAATTATGCTGAATATAATCAGTATACTATAATTCTTCATCCAGTTAATTCATGTTTCCCCATATATATTCAAAAAATCAAGTGCACCAATTGATAAAAGATTGATTTTAATATATGAATCTTAATTTGAAAGAAAATTATTTTAAAACACAATATTAAGATTTATCACCTTGGATTAGTATAAAATAACAATATTATACATGAAATCTATCAAATAGATTGTCAGTGAAATCATTATAACAAAACAAATTTAAGTTAATTCTGGGCATTATAGTGTTAACATAGCTTTTAAATAATCACTCAGTATGAGTGCCAGCTCTACTTTATTAACAACCAGGATGATAAAAAGTGTAATTCACCATGGGACTTTCAGCCTTAATTTTGCCATCAATGTGTTAGCTTTTAGTAGTTCCCCATTTGAGTCCTAGGCTGTGTATATTGCTTATGAATTCTTCACCTACAAAGTAAGCATATAATTAGTTTTTACTTTCTGAAAGCCTCTTCTGGTTATACCCATAGTACTTTTGTTTTACATTTATGTATTTATTTAAGTTTTATTAGTAAAGGTTTTCAGTTCATGTGGTTTAATATTGAATGAAATAAACCAGACACTCAAGCTAAAATACCAAACTGTATCTCTCTTTTGAATGAGGCAAAATGCAGATAAGGATGATGATAAAAGATGGATGGAAGGGGCCGAGGGGATGGATCTCTTTTTGTTATTTATCATTTTTTATGGATTATTTTTAGAGGAACTCATCATATCACCCTCTCTAATTTGAAATAGCTTTTCTATACTTTGTGTAATATTATGTTTCATTAGAGTAAAAGTACTACTTTACAAACTGTACTTTCAGCTACATTTATTAGCATTATAAATATTTTGAGTTAATTACCTCATTTTTCACAAGAGTTATATCTTCCTCTCTTGTTTAAGTGTCTCCAACTTCTCCAAAACTTAATTTTCTACAGATTTATTTGATCGTAGTTTCCAGAAACGTTGTGTGTTCAATGTTGCTTTTGCCATCAACATGATGTTCCTCAATGAAGAAATTGTTATATTTACCTTAGAGTTTCAAACTGCCATTTATATACAACTTTATGTTTGATACCCAGAGAACCAAAAATGTATTATCAGTAAGTTACCCTCTATGAAAAATAAAATGAAATATTATTAAAAGTGTTTTACTTCAAATACACTTACCTATTTTTAGGCAGTCTTATTTTCCTACAGCATGGATGATTCTTTCGCAAATATTAGCTCACATGATTTGCTTTTATTCTCAAGTCACTTTTTACACTTAATCTTTATATCAAGATAATATGTCTGAAAAATTGCTTTTTCTATTTGCTTTTAATTTAGTAACTATGCTGCATATTTTTGTCTATCTGAAAGCTTATCTATGTTAAGTTCTACTGCAAGTGATTAAGAGTCATCAGTTGTGAAGTAATTAAAAGATAACTAATGTTAAGTCCCAAATCAATCCAATGAAGATATGACTTAATAATGTTGTTTCACGATAAAGCAAGATAAGATGCTAATTATTTGAAGATTTTACAATGGCTAGATTTGGTCAAATTCCTCAGTAGTTAACGTCTTGTGAATAACAGGGTAATAAAATTCCTTAACTTCAGTATAAATATATGTCCTTTAGAAATAGCATGACCCAAATTGGAATTGAGAAGCCAGTGAGTTAATGTACTGCCAAGTGCACATAAAAATGGGTCCAGTAAACTTCCCAGGTGGGATGATCCATTACTTTGAAGACAGGTGTTGTATTGAGTTATTTCCTCAGCTTCATTTATCCTTCACTTGCCAGGACAAGTAAGAAATGCAGTCTTTCTGGACCTGTATTCCTTCTAATGTTCATTATTTGCACTCAGTCTCTTTGCTTTGAACATCCGTGTGTCTATTTTTACAAGGAAATAGCAGTATAATTAATTTTTTGAATAGCAATGTTCTCTCAGTAATTGCTCAGTAAGTAATCATCTAGCATCATTCAAAATAGAATATATTTGCAAATGAAACAGTTATACTTTGAAATATTTTCTGAGGCACACCACATTAAGACTTTGTTATTTTCTGTAAGCATAAGTTTATGTAAAATATTGCTCATTATTTCATTGAATTAATGCATTTATCATGTTTTCTAGATGACCCAGGTCTATCCCAGGAGAATATAATGGAAAAGTATCCTTTAATGTTATGTATTTACTATGCACTTAAAAATGTAGTTTAGTGAGGTTAGAATAAACAAGTATGCATCCTAAATGTACCATTTACTCAAATCCAGATTTGACTGGAATACTAATTACTAAGTATTTTAAGAAAAAAGAAATCATACCACTTTTGAGCTTGCTTAAACTCATGAAAATAAAGTCTGACTGTCGGTTACGATACCTTTTCCTTAGAAATAGCTGTTGTTAATTTTTGAACACTGAATGTTTTACATTCTAATTATACTTGAAGTTCTTGATTGAAATAATTTTCTCAACCTATTATTTATGTTTTCTAGGAAGGAAATCATTACTATAATTAATACTAATTTTTCTTTGTTTTAGCAATGTGAACATTGTTTTAAATAAGTCATTGAAGTCAAATTAAACAACTTACCCTTATCAAGCTTATTATTTTGCAGCCAAATGAATGGAAAGTTATACTTTATACAGATAAGCCTTATAGCAATTTATGTTAGTATCATTGTAACTGACATACATTTTGATGTTATTATTATCATAATCTATTGTGAGTAAATAGATTTTCTTAAATTTGGACTTTACAATAAACTCAGTTACTCAACAGTTAAAGAAATTCTATCCTAGTAATTTCACTAAATAACACCTATTACTTTTTATGCCAGGTAATTTGACTTGCATTTTTTTTGTAGACATTCATAACCATAATCACTTTACAAAGAATATTTTAGATAAAAGTCAATAAAAACTGAAAATACCATATCTACCTCCTAAAATCTGTCTATTCACTATTCAGTATCTTTGGGGCCCTGCATTCTGTGATATGTTTAGCATTTAGAGTTTAATCTGTAGGAAAATTTGTCTGATAAAACTTTATTAAAAACTCGCAAGGGCAGATGTTCTGCTGATCTTTTCTTACAATATAAATCAGATCATTTTCAAAAAGTACCAATGGCTTTACATTGTTCTTAGGATAAATCTCAGCGTATTTGATTTGCCTGATCCTTAATACCTCTAAGACAATGGTGGCTTTTGCTTTCTTCTCTGCATTTTTTGCTTTCCTCTCAACATGATTCACTCAAGTTGCCTCTCCCTTCCTTTAATCTTCTTTTTCCTTCGTGTCTTAGGCTTCCAATGAGCAATTCTACTTATGGGAATGCCTTATTTTTGCTTTCCTCCTAATTGCTGCTAAATTAAATAAATTTTCCTCAGAAAAGTGAACACTGTTCTCCCACTGAGATTAGGACTCATTCATAAATTTTATCATCATGTGTTGTAACATTCCTTAAACTTGTGTAATTATTCCTTTATCACTGAATGTTAGGAGGTACTCAATCACAGTGAAGAAAATATTTCCTATGTTGCAATGCACATGCAATAAATGTATAATAAACATGTAGAATGAATAAACAAACCTCAAATGAAGCTATTCTAGTTCTGTGTGGGCAATTTTTACTTGCTGTTTTATGCTTCTTAATTTAAATATATCAAATTGAAGCATTAAAAAACCTTCTAAAAATGATTATTAAAGACAGCTTTCTAGTCTATCTTCTCTGTAAAAAATATTGAATTTAAAAAAGATTTTGTGTATTTTTATCATTTCAATTTCTGGTATTTTAGGAAATATTGGTTGGGGAAAACAAACATTTATCAATAGCAACTTAGATAAAATCATATTAATTAAAATGACTTCAAGATTGAATCTTCAGAGAATTTAATGTACCCTGAATTTTTCATCATGGTTTGATAAAATCATGTTCATATACCACTGATTTATGGGTAACATCATTAGTACCATTTTTCTATTTTCACAGTACTCTGTCCTTTCAACATTTTCAAAAGTGATCTACTGTTTCATAGTTAACTTCTTGGTCTGCCTGGGGTGGGGCTGGTATGGACTGTGGTACTGGGGATCAAACCAGGTTCTGGGGCTTGCCTAGGAAAACACTTAAACCTCTGAACCTCTGAGCTATCTCCAACATCCTGAATGATTTTTTTTTTTTTTTTTTTTTTTTTTTTTTTTTTTTTTTGTATTTAGGACAGGGTGTACAAGGTCTCACTGTGTAGATTGGACTGGTAATGATCCTTCTGTTTATAGCCTTCCAAATGCTGGGATTACAGGGTGTGCCACTAGGCCTAGTCACAATCCCATTCTCAGCATGCCCCGGAGGCAGGGCTGGCACAGCAGGCCCTGGATCAAACTTCTGGACCCTGTGTCTGCCTAAGAAGCTGCTTCAATTCCCTGAGCTATTTGGCCAGCAGTCTGAATGATAACTCTTAATACTGACGCTTAGAGATTCCTTTTTCAGTAGAAGAAAAGAGAATTTCACTTGCAGATTTTTAGTCTAGAAAGAAATGAGGATTAAGTAACAAGTGTAACAGTTCTAAAGACTCATGCTATAAGATATTTTAAACTACAAAAAATGAACAATGTTTATGCTATTAGAAATATTTTCTGAAACTTATTCATGGTAAGAGATGGAAATAGTAATTTTAAGTGGTAATAAGCAGCATATGTTGAGCCATCTCTGCATATCCAGAATGAATCCCACTTGGCCAAGATGTGTGAACATTTTGATGGTTTTCTCTATTGCATTTACAAATAACTTACTAGGATTTTCATATCTGTGTTCAAAAGCGACCTGCATTTCTTCCTCCCCACTTCTCCTTCCACTTATTTCTCCTCATGGTAATACTCGTTTCCAGAGATGACTTTGTCCTAAGTTCCCTTCAATTTTATTAAAGAGTTTGTGGAATATGGGCATGAAATCTGTAAAATTCTTACAGAATTCAGTAGTGGATCCATCAGGACATACTGTTTTCTCAGTTTGTAGAACATTAATTTTTTAGTTTTTATTTTGTGTGTTTTCACTTCTTCCTGTTCACTGACTCTTATTGGTTTATTCAAAATTTTATTTGCTCTTGGTTCAGCTTTGGTAGTTCTTAGATATCGGGGCATTTTTTATTTCCTTTGTATTTTTCACTTTATTATAATATATATTGTCAAATAGTTAATAATATTCTGGATTTCTCAAAAATCTATTGTGATTTCAAACTTTTTTCATCTTTAATTGCATAAAATCTTTTGTTTTCTTATTTTCATAAGGTCAGCTAAGGGTTTGTGTATTTATTTAATCTTTTAAAGAATCAACTTTTTTTTTTTTTTTTTTTTTTGTCTTTTTGAGACAGGGTCTCACTATGCAGTTCAGGCTGGCCTTAAGCTCACTGTGTAGCTCAGGCTGGTCTCGAACTCACAACAATCCTGCTGCCTCAGCCTCCCGAGTGCTGGGATTACAGGCATGTGCCACCACGCCCGGCTACAGAATCAACTTTTAATTTTGATTCTTTGTACTCTTTTTCTGCTCTCAATTTCACTAACTTGTCTTGATCCTTATAATTTCCTTCTCTGTATTAGCTTTGGATTTGGCTTGTTCTTATTTTGCTAGGACCTGAAGGCATATCATTAAGTTATTTATTTGAATCTGTTTCTCCTTTTCTGATGTGAGAATTCACTGCCATGAATTCTCACATCAGAAAAGTCAGGACTGCTTTCATTGCATTCTATAAGCTCTGGTGTGCTGTGCTGGCATCATTGTTTGATTGCAGAAACGTCTAATTTATTCTTTAATTTAGTCGATGACCCCGTGATTATTCAAAGTTGTTTTTTTATGTGTCTACACAATTTCTGTGGCTTCTTTGGCTACTTATCTCCAGGTTTTTATAGTTTACCTAATACTATGTAGGGGATAATTCTGACTTTCTGTATTTATTGACTATGTTGTGATCTCTTTTGGAGAGACTCCCATGTGCTGCTGAGAAGAAAGTGAATCTGCGCCTATTGGATGTGCCACGTGGTAGATGTCTGTTAATTCCACATCTGGACTCACTGTTGATTTTGTCTAGTTATCTGTTCACTTGTGACAGGAGGCTATTGTTATCACCTTTTGCTATTGTATTGGTGTTCATCTGATTTTTTAAGTTCATTAGTATTTGATTGATGAAGTTGAATGTGATCCCATGCAGTGCGTATCTGTTTATAACTGGTAATATTTCCTGTTTAATGGTTCCCTAAGCTATATGTCTTGGCTCTTCTTGTCCATCTCAGCTTACAATCCACTTTGATTGAAATTAGGATATCAACTGCTTGTGTCCTGGGTTCTGATCTCATGGAACATTGCTTACCATCCTTCGTTTTAATCTGTACATTTTAAAATTTAATGTGTTCATAGCATACTGCCTATTGTTCATTTCATAGTACATCTATTTTTCTTGATCCACCATGCCAATATATGGCTATTGATTTATGAATTAAGACCATGTACATTCACTATTTAGTGACAGGAATGGTATTCATGTATTTGAATTAGGTTCCTCTCATTTTCCCCTTTTCCTTAGTTTCCCATGTTGCCCCTAGTATTCATTCTTGGTCTTCACTATGATGGAAATATGTAACTTTTTCCTCTAGATACTCAAAGTCCTGTGACACAGTTGGGAACTCTCTTTGATCTGCTTATCAAAGTGGCTGGGGAGAGCTTTGCATCCCAAGCATCTTTTAGTGCTTTCAAATAACCTATTCTCAGAATCTCTGCCTGTCAAGGCTCTGAGAATTAGATGCCCACACATTTCCAACCTTACAAGAAGTTGGACAGCTTGTACTGTACTGGATGATCACTAGAGACTTCATAAAGTCTACTTTGATGTAATTAGACACGAAAATCAGTTTTTCATGCCTCAGTAATTTACACCAGGCTCCACGCAATAGCTGTCCCCAAAATATGGACAGCTAACCTTCCCTTATTATAGAGTATCTAAGAATACTCATTTGGGCTACTGAAACATCTATGCCATCATAAAATTTGTGGAAACTGAAGAGGATTCCATTCTCCTATCAGTTGTGTCCCATACCCAGAGTTGACTGCAAATATTTCTTGCCTAAGATCAAGCTCAAGTATCTAAGCAATGCTAATAAAGCCGATGTCACAGTTCATTGATATGTACACTGAGGATGTAAATATTCATTTTAAGTAAAAAGTCTACAGTAGTACTGGAATAAAATTCAGTACAATCTGTGTTACTGATATTCTAGGTAAAAGTATTTTATTAGAAGAATCATGTTATTAAATTAGCACAAAAATGATTTTTCGGATGTACAAGTATCAATGTATGGATATAATTAGAATGTAAAAAAGTAACAATGCCTTCAGAGAAAACCTGTATATCCAGAGATCTACACAAAATAATTGATGAATTGCTAAAAAAAAGTTCAAAATAATCACTCTAAGAGAACATAAAGAAGTTTCAGAGGACAATAAACTTATTAAATGAAATGAGGAAGATCATTTGCAATATGAATGAGGTATTGATGAAGACATAAGAAAGACAAACTTGGGGATAAAATTTCAATAAATAAAATATGCAAATCATTGTTTTAGTAGCAGAATGAGAAACTCTGATGTGAAGGTAAGATTCATACAGGAGAATCAGAGTTTGTTACTCATGAGAAAATATTAAACAAACAAATATTTACAATATGTATTCAGGGTATGAAAAAGACTAAAGAATATAAAATATTCTTCAAAACAAGTTGAGAAGACCCTAAGTTTTTGAAAGATGTGGACATTAAAGTGTACAAAACTATTAACTTACATTTGTTGTTATATAGGTCTTATTTTATCTTGGTCTTAACCGTCTAGCATAAAAGTATAAAAACCAGGTATCAAAAACAAAGACATATTAATATAATGAGCTGTAAAAGGCTCAAGTCAACAACTTTTGACCTTGCCAGTACTATGGACAACCTACTACTATTGTGAACTACTGGACTATATTGGATTATTTTGCTAAATTCACACATGTAAAATATTTGAATACAACAGAATGCATATCTCTGACAAAACTAAACAAAAAAGGGGATAAAAATGAAGGAATATTTTTGTATCTGTACATACAAAATATTTAGGATCCATATACAGCCACTTTCTCTTAATTCAATGAGAAGAAAGATATGTACTAATGGTATTTGCACAGAATATCATGTCTGCATCTTGTACTATGAATAATTACTACAAAGACAAGAATTTGCAATATAGTAATTAGTGCAATTGTCCTACGAATCTGTTTTGAAACTGTCTCATTGCTCCTTGTTTCTCAGTAAAATTAATAAAAAATAAAAGAAAAAGAAAAAATAAATGGAAAAAAATCTACAAAACCAGAAGAACATAAAATATATTTAATAAAAATAAACTTTGTCTAAGTCATATTATAATCTACCTGTCAAAAGTGTAAGACAGAAAGAATCCTCACAGAGAAAATGTACCAAGACACATGTAAGAAAATATCCATTAGATTAAATGCTGATTTCTCAGTAGAATCCTTGGAAAACAACAGAGAATATGATAATATATTCAAAACTTAAAGTGAAGTTTTAAAACAGCATTACCATATTCATGAGAGATATCCATTATAAATAAAAGAGAAACAATATTGCTCTATGAAAAGAAATAAAGGGGCTGGGGAAATGGCTCAATGGAATAAGCACTTCCCTAGCAAGCTCAAGGGCCTGAGTTATATCCCCAGTTCTGCCAAAAAAGAAAAGAAATAATTGAGTTTATAAAGATTAGATCAGCATTATAAGAAATAAAAAGGATAGTCCTACAATAGAAGTGAAAGTATAATAACACTCAATATGAAATCATGGAAGTATACAAATTTCACTAGTTGTGAAGATACAGAAGGAAAGATAATTTATATCTATAAATACAATTCTCACCACCCACCAAAGATTAGCATAATAGATGAAAGAAAAATGAACAAAAATATTAAAATAATATTTTAAAATATTTTAAAAACTAACAAAATTTCATTAAGATGTCTTTTTTACCAATAACCATCTTTAATGGAAATGGGGTCAGTTATTCAACTTAAAAATATAAACAGCTAGGGAGAATAGAAAAATAACAAAGCTATTATTCAATCTATAATAAATACTGATTTCTGCTGATATTTGACAGGGTAGGTAATGTTTAGTTTTCTTTTATTTCCATTTTTTCCTTTGAGTTGCTTATAACTTTTTTTATTATTGCTTTGCTTTGCTTTCCTGTAATCCAGCATTGCACGTTTATCTCTGGTAGCCCAAACAACTAACTTGAAAATTGCATCACATAATACAGCAATGCTTTCTGAATTCCTATTATATTGCGTATTGAGATTTTCTATCATTTCTAATTCCATTTTTTCTACTACCATTTTGTATTATTTAAAAACTAAAAACATGAAAAAAGAAACATGATTCATCTATAGGCAGAGGTTAAGTGAGAAGAAAAATGAAAGAATATATCATGACGATGAAAGCACAGAAGCAGATAAAACTGTATACATATTAGATAAAATGGACTATGGTAATACCTTTAGAACAACCAACAAAGATAAATGACTGAACTGTATAACAAGCAAGAACTACTGGTATATATACTCTCAATGGCAGAGCATCTGCTTATAAAGTGAAATTTATACCTATAATGAGAGATATGTTCTAAAATCATAATTTAAACACCCATTATATACATAATCAAAACACACAGAGAAAATTTTAACAGAGAAACATTCAATTTAGTCTATGTTAAATTGAGATCATTTGAAAATGTCATGCAAAAGTAGAAGATGAATTATTGCTAATAGTTGGAAGCACATGGGATATTTTTCAGTGATAGTTCACACACTAAGCCAAAAGACAGACAACATTTAACAACACTGAAATCATACTATCCATCTGCTTTAATTAGAATGTGATAAAGCTGAACTAAACGTATACACAATAAACTGATGGAGTCACACACATTTATGAGATTTAATCAAGATTCTAATGAGTGCCAAACTATAAGAATGATGAGTAGCCAGTTCTCGTGGCATAGCCCTACAACTGCATCATTTTGGAGGCTGAGACAGTAGCGTGGCCATGATTTTAAGGTTGGCTTTTATGGTCATGAATTTGAGGTCAGCTTGGGTTAATAGTGAGTTCAGAGCCAACCTTGTCTTAACTGCAAAGTGAGACCCTATCTCAAAGAAGGAAAAAAAAATTAAGAATAGACTAAGAAAGTAATCAAGAAAGAAAGGAAGAAAAAAGAAAAAGGAAAAAAAGAAAAGAAGGAAATAAAAAGTGAAAAATTTCAAAATATGTTTAAAAAATGAAATTCTGCCAGCATTAAGGGGGACACTTTGAAACACATGCGTCTACATGAAAAAAATAGAAAGACTCCCTCCAAAGAAAAGTAAAACAAGAAAGAAAAAGATTACTGTATTACAAGGAAAAAAGCAATAAGACAGCCAACACAAAGGAAGTAACCAACTCCAGAGCAGAAAGAAATACCATAGAAGCTACAAAGAGAAGCTGTCCATTAAATTGCTGGATTTTTGAGATTTAAAGGAAGACAACTTTGGATATGCTAACTGAAAGAAAAGAGGAGTACAGAAAAAATCAAATAAATGAAATCAAAGATGAAAAAGTAGAATGGCAACAAAATGCTAAATATTATTACAGATGACTATAAACACCTTAAGGTATGAGAAAAGATATGGATACATATCTAAATTCATATTAGTACAGAAATTGAACCTTAGAAACCTAGAAAAATAAAACATAATTTGTTATTTTTTTTTATGTATCTTAGTAGAGAGTCTACAGTGTCTCAGTGCGCAGATTGGACTCAGTGGTCCTCCGGTTTTCAGACTCTCAAGCGTGGGGATTACAGGTGCGTACCACACACCCAGTCTCAATTGCTGTCTCAACGTGCCCCAGGGGGCAGGCCTGGCACAGTAAACCAGGGATTGAATCTTGCTCACTGTGCTCTGCCTAGTAGGCACTTTTAATCCGATGAGCTATCTGGCCAGTCTCTTGAACATAATTCAATCAGCAGTGAGAAGTTTCTCAAAGGAAAAAATGTTCAATCCGAAAGCACCATTACTTTCATTTGCCACAGTTTTAAAGAGTTGATGCATATTCCTTTGAAATTTTTGCAAAATATTCAAAGAGGAATCCTTCCAAAACTCATTCTATAAGAGCAACATTAGTCTGAAACAGAAAACAGAAAATGATCCCATACAAAAGAAAATACTACCAATCAATTTTCTATTGCATATAGATAAAAAAATTCCCATGAAAGTACTCACAAATTGAATTCAGAAGTTATCAACCTCGATCTACTTCAATGTATCCCCAAAATGCAAGGACATTATTAAAATCAATAAATGTAATATATTATATGAAGAGAAAGAAGACAAGCCATATGATTTAGAAAAATCAATGAACAGAATATATTTTGTAATACAAAAGAAAGAAAATATGAGGTTTAGAGTGAATGCCATGCAACATAACTAATGTTATGTATGAAAAACCCCAGAGCCTACATCATAGTGAAAATCATTTTATCTGAGATAACAAATTTTATTGATTACAGTTGGATTACAATAGAAGGGACAGGGACAGCAAAATAGCTCAGTGGATTAAAGTGCCTGCAAGCAGGTGCAGGGGCTACGGGTTTCTATTCCCAGCAGCCAGTTCTGGTGGCATAGGCCTACAACTGCATCATTTTGGAGGCTGAGACAGTAGCAAGGCTGTGATTTTAAGGTTGGCTTTTAGGGCCATGAATTTGAGGTCAGCTTGGGTTAATAGTGGGCCACTGAGACAGCAATTTAGACAGGGCATGGTGGTGCATGCCCCTAATCCCAGCTCTTGGGAGGCTGTAAACAGGCAGATCATTAAAGTCTGACCTGGTAGTGCGACCCTGAACATCCTGTAGATCTTTCCCTGTGCTACTGGATCCCCAACCCCCCCAAAAAAATAGGCCCAGCTAGTTTCTTTACAGACAAGACAAAGTTTAAGCCAAAAATGATGAAAAGGACACAAAGCCACTACATATTAGTTAAGGGAACACTCCAAGAAACAGAAATAACATTATCATAAATGTTTATGGACGAAACACAGTCTCACCCAATTACGTATGACAAATCTTAACTGACATGAAAAACCAAATAAACACTAACATGATTATAAAAAGGAATTTTAATATTCCATTGTCACAATTGGTTAGATCTACATATATTCAGGATCATGATAACACACAAGACAAATCATATTTGGGGCTGGGGAGATAGCTCAGTAGAATAAGTGCTTTCTTGGCAAGCACAAGGGCCTGAGTTCAATCCCTGGTTGTGCAAAAAAAAAAAAAAAAAGAAAAAAAGAAAAAGAAAGTAAGCTCCATGTCATGTGTGACTTATTTTTGTTTTACTTTTTTGTAAACTCTGTAGATAATGAAAATATTATAAAATAAGTAAAAACCACAAATTTTAAATAACCTGGTAATATTAAATGAAATATAAAATGTAACTAAATGTTTAAGAGTAAAGAAAAGCCCAGACCCTGATGGATTCACTATGGAATTATGCAGGAAGTTAGAGAACCACTCCCACTAATACCAAAACTCCTCAAGGAAACTGAAGTGGAAGCAGTACTTCCAAAGTCAATTATAGAAGCAAGTATTACCCAGATTCCAAATCTAGGGGAAAAATCAAGAAAGAAAACTACAATACAATATCCCTGATTAACAAGGATTCAAAATCCTTAATAAGATAATGGCAAATAGATCCCAGCAAAACATCAATATACATCATGACCAATAGGCTTCATGCCAGGGATGCTCTCAATTGATGAGGAATAGGTTTTCGTGAAGTCCAATGCTTATTCATGATGAAGAACCTACAGAAAATTGCGATAGACTGTCTTTACATCAATCTTATAAAAGCCATCTAAAACAAATCAACAGCTAATAATATATTAAGAGGTCAATGACTTTAAACTTTTGCTCTACAGTCATGAGGAACACAAGGATTTCCATTATCACTACTCATATTCCATAATAAAGTTTTGGACAAAGAAATACAAAGATTACAGGTAGGAAAACAATATTTTACATCGACATTATTTGCAGATGACATGATTTCTATGTATAAGAACAAACCACAAAACTTCCACTAAAATACTCCTGGAGTTAATATCCAAGTTCAGTAGTATACAGCATACCAAGTTAACACTAAAGAGCCAATAACATTTTTGTACACAAAGAACAAACTCACACAGAAAAATTAGGAAAAGCACATCTCTTCACAGTATCTTCCAAATTTTTTAAGTACATTGGTATCAACATAACAAAAGGAGTAAAAGATCTGCATGTGGAAAATTACAGTACTCTGAAAAATGAGATGGAGGTGATATCTAAACTGTAGAACTTTATCCCTTTCTTCTATACAGACTTGCTGTGCAGATTTAAAGCAACCTCAAGGAACATACCCTAAAATAACTCATGGACCTAGAGAAAACATCCCTAAAATTCATTCATTAAGAATCAGAGTAGACCTAGAATAGCAATGGCAATTTTGGACAACAAAGGCAAATAAGGGAAATCACAATACCAGACTTGAGATTATATGACAAAGCTACTATGATGAAATCTGACTGGTCTTAAAAAAAAAAAAAAAAGTATGCCCAGCATCAGTGGAATGGAACAGAAGTTGCAGATGCAGCACTAAACATACTTATCCACCTTATCTTTGACAAAGGAGTCAAACATGTACACTGGAGGAAAGTCTTTTGAACAAATGATGATGGAAAAATTGGCTTCCTTTTGCCAAAGACTACAGCTAGACCCATATCTATCACCATGCACTAAACTGAAATAAAATGGATCATAGATATAAATATTAAAATAGGAATGCAAGGTCTACTGGAAGAGCAAATAGACAGAAATCTCAGAGATCATAGGTATAGGCAGAGACTTCATGAACAAAACCCAGAGTACAATGGAAATAGTAGAAAGAATTAACAAATCGGATCTCAACTTACTGAAAAGATTTTGCACAACAAACTGTATCATGAACATAGTGAAAAGATAACCAACAGAGTGGCAAAAATAAATTATGCCCATTTGTTCCACAAAAAACTTATATCTAGAACATATAAAGAATTTAAAAAAACAAGACTGTTCAAAATCAAAGACCCAGCCCAAAATTCAGCACCAGAGATGTATAGCAACTTCTCAGATTAAGAATTATAAATGAAGCCGGGCATGGTGGCGCATGCCTGTAATCCCAGCACTCAGGAGGCTGAGGCAGGAGGATTGTTGTGAGTTCGAGACCAGCCTGAGCTACAAAGTGAGCTTAAGGCCAGCCTGAACTGCATAGTGAGACCCTGTCTCAAAAAGACAAAAAAAAAAAAAAAAAAAAAAAAAGAATTACAAATGATAAAACAGATGTACAGAAAAATGTTCAACAACATTTGTCATTTCAGAGATGCCACATAAAATATCACTGAAATTCCATATTATACCAGAAATAAATGTCTAGCATCCGTAAAGGGGCTGTGGAGAGAAAGGAAGCCTTCTCCACCGCTGATGGGAGTGCATAGTGGTGCAGCCACTGTAAAAATCAGTGTGGACATTCATTAAAACCTGGGATTAGAGGTCCCATTTGATAATACCCTTCTGAGTATCAACCCAGAACAATGCCACAGCGATATATGTGCACTCATGTTTATAGCAGTGCAACTTGTAATAGTAAATATTTGAAACAACTTGGATGCTCATCAAATAAGTAATACATAAATGGTATGTCTTTTCTATGCAATAGAATACTACTCAGCTATGAAAAAGGATAAATTGGAGTCTCTCATAAGTAAGTGGGTGCAAATGGAGATCATACTCAAAGTGAAATATATCGGACCCATATGTGTAAACATGGTGTCATCTCACTAATGTGAAAATACAACAAATACATGAGATACAAAATGTAAAATGGTTATGGAGAATTGTGAGGAAATCATTCAAAAGAAAAAAAATTTGATGAGGAAAGGGTAAATGAAGAAAGGAAAAATAGTCCATGTATATACAAGATAGTTAAGATTGTTGAACAGCTAATTTCTCTTAGTTTATTGAAAAAATATTTTGCTGATATTTGTCTTCTACTATGAATAATTACTAGTAAGATAATGATACACAATGTATCAATATTATAACTATCCTAAATAACTGTTTTGAAACTCAGTTTCCTTGTTATATCCATCTCTTTTTTTAACTGCGGTGGGGAAATGGAGAAAAATATATACATTAGATGTATCTTATATGTTTAATAGCCAAGATCATTGTGCTACTAATAATATTGGTTTATTGAAATGAACAATTAGTGTTTAATTAATTGATTAATCTTGCACTGGTATGTCTGATAATCTGAGCAACTATGGTGAAGATAACAGTATGTAATACTACAACTGAAATTTTGTATTTTTTTTGTATTGCTGTATTTGTGTCTTATTGATTGATTTTTCTCTTTAAAATAAAAGAATAATAGCTAAAGATGACAGTTGGAGAGTCTGAAAATATATGGAAATATTTTAAACATTGCTATTAATGCATAATTTTTTTAAAGAATGACAGTTACACATTGAATTCAATCAATATGAAAATACAATATATAGTTGCTGAGAACTAAGCACCATTAATGGCTAAGTAAAACATGAGAAATATAAAAATATCTCAAATAGATTCAACTTCTACTTTGAATAGCTAGAAAAATACAGCAGGTTAAAACCAAAGAGAATAAAATATTGCATACAAAATTAAATTCATTTTTTCATCAATATAGGGCCACTTCAATGAACATTATTTGTTTCTTTTTTTTTTTTCTTTGCTTTGATTCATTTTGAGGGACTGACTTCATAGCGCTTGTGCTGAACCCTCTTGTCGTTTTGCTTGTATTTTTGATTTGGGAGCAGGAAATAGCTTTCTGTGCCCCTAAATTGCCTAATTTGATCTCCACTGTACTTAGACTCGCAAGTTCTTGTGACACAGACAAATGCCAGTTTATAGCATTTAAAGAGTATTAATTATTGAAATTGCACTATAATTCTGCTTTAAAAAAGATTCTCTTAATTCATTGATTAGAGGCATTTGCTCTAATAGTGTTTGTAAGTAGAATATCATGTCTGCACCTTGTACAACAGAAAAGCCCTGTGCAAACAATATGCAATGTATTAGTTATTGAATCTGTCCTGCTAATTTGCAAAAAACAAACATTTAAAGAATTAGTCCTCTCAGTCTTCTTTTTATCGTTGGTGGAACAAAGCTACTCATATGTTTTATTATTCATTTCATACTTGTTTGCCATGCACTGGTGGGAAGCTTTCATTGTCCTCACAAATAAACTGTAATTAATGTTAAATTAAAAACAGATATCATTACTCTTCCACAAGTCTAACCATGTTCAAATCATTTAGCTAGGTCTTAGCATTTCAGATGTTCATAGTTGGAATGATACTGCTTTATTTTCATAGGGAAGACATTTTCCACCTTATTCACAGAAGCCGATCAGTGGGCCTCTGGCATGGTTTCCTAACTGTTCAAAAGAGGAACACCTGAAGACTATATTTATTAAATGAATAATAGTGCAATTTGAAATAAAGGTAACATGCAAAGATAAAAGTAAATTGTTCTGTAATTTTGGAAACATTTCAATAATACTAATTTATAAAGGGAAGTTATCACTCACATTTATTAGGCTGAAAATTCTTTGGTAAATTCCAACCATTATATCACCCTATCCAAGTGAAAATTTATATTTACTACTTAAATTATCGGACATTAAACTCATTGAGGACAGCTGTGCATTCATCCGTGTTTGCTATTTATAGGTGATAGTTGGTGAAATCTTTAGCATACAAAGTCTGCATCCCTAGACATTTTAAATCCAACAAAACTAAAAGTTCAGCAAATAGTGCTGATTTTGCACTGAAAAACACCTGAAAGCACAACTGTAATTTTTATTCACAGCAGTCCTAGCACCCAGCTTTTCATTTATTTTCTAGAAGTTTTGTGAAGTTAAGTGGTTTATGATAGTGGTATTCAGACTTATTTAATTTCTTTACTCTAGCAACTACATTAAAAGACAGTAGAAACTACAGGGAGTTAAGCAAAGCACTGTTTTTAAATATTCTGAGCAACTTTATTTGACTTTGATTTGCTGTCTTTTTTTTTTCTTTATCACTTTAGAACATATTTTCAATTTTTTTTGAATATGCTACTTTGGCAGAATAATAATTTTATGTCCGAAAACATGATTATAATACAGAAATAAAATACAAAACCAAATCATTACTTTTGAGTTTTAGCTTCTAGCTAGTAATTGCCTAGGCCCTATGTCATGGTTTACACATTTCAACTTTGTGCGGAATATGTGGAGCAAGTCACACTTTAAAGAAAGGAGGACTGTTGGTTTAAATGATGGTTATGTACCCTCCCTGATTCAAAAGAGACCATAGCAACCAAGAAAGAGGGGGTGTTGCTTAGCATCTAGGAGCATTAATGCAAATATTTCAAAATTGTAGAGAAAAAAAGCCCTTAGAAGAACTTCAAGATTTGGCATGAATGTGTATCAATTTCATTTATGAGGCATGCTGGGTATATAAACACAAATCTGTAGTTTTAATTTTTTTTTACAGAAAAATACAGAGTAAATAACATTGTCTTTTTCTCAAAGTAATTGTTTGACATTACTAACACAATTGAACAACAAAATATGAAAAAAATTCTTTGAAACCACTACTTTTGTCTTGTACACAAAAAGAAAATATTAATTAAATGTTAATTGAAAAATTTACTGTTATCATTTGCTTTAATAGAACCTGTTATTTGAAATAAGATCAGGGAGTTTTCTACTAAGCTGCTCTGTACCATGTTCACTAAAACACATTTCTGAAGGCTCTCACTTTAATTAGGGTGGGCACTACAGACATGGACTGTCAATGTTTATATTAATACAGCTGTTTTGATAAGTGAAGATGTTTTTTTCTCAATAGCACTTCCTATTGTAGGAAATCTTAAAACTAACCTTGAAAAAATAGTTCATGTTCAACCCTTTTGGATGTTCATCTACTGCAATAGAGACAAATCACAATCTCTCAGAAAAGTTGGGGACATAGATCAGTAGAATAAATGCTTGTCTGGCAAGTGTAAATTCCTGAGTTAAATACCCAGTTCAGAAAAAAAAGAAGGACTGTATTTCATTACCTTTGTACAATATATGTTCTGCAATATATTTTATATTAATTTTATTTAAAAACAAATAACAATCAAACTCATTAGTAGGAAAGTTTCAGCAATTAGTACTGTCTAATTACTGCTGTCTTGTAGTGCTTATTCATAGTACAAGATTTAGAGATGATATCCTGTCCAAATACTATTAATACAAATCTAACTTCTCATTGAATTAAGAGAAAGTTGCTGTATATCTAAACAGACATTTTAATGGAAAATTTCTGGTTAGTTTGACAGAAATATATATCTATTCACTTTGATATTTAACATATTTATATTCAAGTATCAGTGTAATGTAAATAGTTTATAATAAAAATTATCATCACAATCACATTACTGTAGCATAGTGTTCTTCATGATAGAGGAACCTATCTTTACCACTAATACTTTGCAGGGCACAAGTGGCAAACAAATAACATTGACCAAAATATCTGCAAAAAACGTACACACTTGAAGGGCTGGCCAAATAGCTCAGTGGACTGAAATGTCATGCTGGCCCCGCCCCCAGGGAACACAGATGGAAATTGAGACTGAGCATGTTGGCTGGCACCTGTAATGCCAGCTCACATGAGGCTGTGAACAGGCGGATCACTATGACTCTGATCTAGTAATGAAACCCTGAACACCCTGTAAGCCCTTCCCTAAAATAAAAAAAAGGACACACTTGAGACTTTGTAGGAAGATGAATGTACCTGACCATATAAAGTTGAGTGAAGGGGCCGGGGAGGTGACTCAGTGGAATAAGCATTTCCCTGGCAAGCACAAGGGGCTGAGTTCAATCCTTGGTACTGAAAAAAAAAGAAAGAGAAAAAAGAAGAAAAGTTGAGTGAAATAAGTTAGACATACAAATTCAAATAAAATGCAATGATTCTTAAAAAAATGCAGTGATTCTTACCTGATTAAGACAATGCACAATGGGCACAAGAAAGGATGAATAGAAGACAGGGGGATGGATCTGTTGCAAGTGCAAGGATCCAAGAGAATATAGTGAGAGGACAGGTGGGAGGGAAGGAGAAAAAACAGAATACATGAATACAATGTAAAGAAATATAATAACCTCAACAAATGAAAGCATTGTAATGCTTTAAAGAGGAGACAAGACTACTAATGTCAATGAAAACAAGGATTGTTAAAGGAGAGAGAAGGCTGTTGGAGGGAAGAAGGGAGTTTAACAATATAGAGCCAATATATATTATGTACATACCCTGTCTTCCCAAGATGACTATAAATCCATATACTGCAAAAATTTCATTGTAAAAGTTTCTGCAAGTTTGCATTTACATTTTAAAATGAACCAATACAGATTAGGAAATGTTGACCAGAACACAGTACAGAATAGAGAACTACAGTTAAATGTGGATTATATACTTGAAACAGAGTTAAAACCCACCACCTTCTTGTAGTCTCGTCCAAACTATTAAACCTTTCTACTCACCTCCTTCATTATATAATTTATCTAAGACATCTCACTCTTCAAAGTTGTCAGAACTCAGTACACATAAGTCAAAATTATAAGAACAGTAAACTCACTAATGAAGCCACAGGCACTGGTGTATTCTTATGTTGTTGCATTTTTAAATTAATGAATTCTTTGTATTCTTATTAGAACTATCCATTTAATAAAAGGCTCTTTGAGGCAAAATGAGACAAATGCAGTCTCTGATTATCACTAAAATTTGATTCTATAACTTTAACATGATGTATATTATTTTAATTGATGAGAAGGATAAGTTTTGGTTTTAACACATGCTTATGTGTTCATTAAAGTTTTCCCTTTGCCTGCATAAAAAGGAAGAAGCAAATAATTTATTTATTTATTTTTTCATAACGTTTTGGTATTGTACAAGGTGCATACATGATATTATATTGAAGCAAATAATTTAAAGGACTTCTCCAAAATAAACTTCAATATCTTTTCATTAAATGATTTTACTTATTTTATTTCAAGTGTGTCCCAGGCATTTGACTCCGTACTATAACCACATAATCTTCTCTTGTGCAACCACAAACATGTGTTAGACATGAACTATCAATTTGATCTGCTGTGCCCTATCGGTAGCTATGATTTTGATAGTTGTATTGACAGCTGTTTTAAGTTTCTATTCCAGTAGAACTAGATCTTGGGTAAAGGACAAAATCTTTCAATTAAAGATGAAAATAAATTTTAGATGTTAGCTAGGTTAAGGTGGCTAAAATTTATCATAATTCACTGTATACTTGGGAATTGTTATTCTAATAGACTTTTAAGTGTGTTCAACATGCAATATAGTAAACAGTGGGGTGTGCCATGTTAGATTGAGTTACCCAATTTTCATTTTATGATTTAAATTTAGAAAAACATCATGCTATATACTATCAGTACCTACAATATTTACTTGTATATTTAGGTTTTTGAGGCTAAAATATGTAAATGATAGAATCTTTAAACATTCATGGTCTCATAACAAATGTAAGATGGACTTGATTTTGAATTCTTGCATAGCATCATAGGCTGCAGTCAACATGTTGGCAGGATGGCCTTGCCCTCCAGCATCTCAGCAAGAAACTACTAGGACCACTTGTTATTTGTTATTTATTTATTATTTGTTTGCTTGTTTATTTATTTTGGTAGCTGTGGTACTGAGGTACGACTTCCTCTCTTTGCTTGCAATACTGAAGGAGGTTCATTCCCTGTATTCAGTGGTTGCCCACATGCCTTCTCACAGAGTCCTCTGCATTTTCAGTCAGCAGCCATGACTCGAATCCCTTTTTTTCTCACCTGAAATCTCTCTCACTTCCTTTTTGTCTCTACTCTGAGAAAATCTGCTGCTTTTCAAGGTTGGAGTGATTATGTTAGGGCATTAAGATAATTATCTTATTTGAAAGTTAACCACCCAAGGAGCCAGGTTGCAGTAATAAAATGACATCTGTCATTTAGTGTAAACAATCAAGGACTAGCATATTCTTGCATTAACAAGCAGTATCACATTTACAGGTGAGAGAAACGCATAAAGAGTTATTGAGGGTCAACCTAGAACCTCCCTACCTCGGTTCCCAGGTATACAGCACCACCACTCTGCCATTATTTTCAAACATCATCATATTCAAATTTATTGGGCTTTTGTCTCAAAATTAAAATAAAGACGAATATTTAAAAATATGTGCTTTAATTTCACACAGTTACCTCCTTTGTCACGCAACATTTATTTTATGAAAATGACATGAAATTATGTGTTGGAGATAAACAATTAATGAACTATTATTCACTTGCTTTTATCAATAAGATGTTTCTATTACTAAAAGAAATTGATTTTTTATCACATTGCTAATTATGCAAATACTTGCCATATTTAATATGTTTCAAATACTTATCAGATTAGATAATGATAATAATGAAATCTAAAATTGGTAACACTGGCTGTATTTATGTGGGAAATCCTTCATTATTTCATTAGAATGCAATATGTATCATCAGGTCATAGAAATGTGCCTGGAGTATATCAATTGTCTGAAAATTTAATTTGGATTTATTTAAAAATTAATAAATAAATTAATATAATTGATGGTTAGAAGGTTGGAATATAGCTGACTGTAGTGTATATAATTTCAGGATGTACTAAACCTGTTTAATTGAAATGTTATTTTTAGGAAAATTTAGTTAAATGTTGTGCAAATTAAAATATTTCTATTGCTAATTTCTTCTTATTGATTTCACATTTTGTTGATTGGTTTTGCTATTTTATTATTATGAGTAAAACATAGATTTCTTTGTGCTTTGTATTTTAGGGAAGGGTCCACAGGGTGTTCAGCATCTCACTACTAGATCAGACTCGCAGTGATCTGCCCATTTATAGCCTCCCCAGAGCTGGGATTACAGGCATGCGCCAACACGCCCAGTCTCAATTGCCCTCCCAGCCTGCCCTGTCGGTGATGCAGGCACCTGTCCTTGCTTGCAGACACTGTAATCCACTGAGCTGTTTGGCAGGCCCTTTTCTCAGATAATTCTTCTGGAGATTCTAAGATGGTGGCGCATGCCTGTAATCCCAGCACTCGGGAGGCTGAGGCAGGAGGATTGTTGTGAGTTCGAGACCAGCCTGAGCTACAAAGTGAGCTTAAAGCCAGCCTGAACTGCATAGCGAGACCTTGTCTCAAAAAGACAAAAAAAAAAAAAAAAAAGAAAGAAAATAAAGGATAGTATTCTGAAACTGTCTTCAATGCTATCGCAGAAAATTTCACAATCAAAATAGTTATATTCATACATTATTTTTAGATTTCAGTATGTATTAACATATATATTTTCTTATTTACAAATGATCATGTCAAGAGATCCATATTTGAAATTACTTGACACATTTGTATGTGTTTATTTATTCATTTTTTTATAGCATTGGTGTTCTCACACACACCAGGCAAGCGCTGTACCATTGTATTATAGTCCCAGTGATAAGACTATCTGGGTATGGTAGCACAGGCCTGTAATCCCAGAACTAGGGAGGATGAGGCAGCAGGATTGTTGTGAGTTTGAGACCAGCTTGTGCTACAAAGTGAGCTTAAGTCCAGCCTGAACTGCATAGTGAGACTGTGTCAAAAAGACAAAAAAGTAAACAAAAATAAAAAGACTATTATTTTGGAAAAAATATATGTTTTTGTTTGTCCTTGAGTTCTAAGAACTCAAGTACAACTCTGTGACAATTTAAAATTTTTGTTTATGAAGATTATTTTTTCCTTCCTGTGTAATGGATCAGTTTATTTCATGCTTTTGAGAAACACGGATCTACAAAGGTAATAAGGTAGTCAGAATCATCAGCATTCTCAACTATATTTTAAGAGAAAGAGAAAATTAATCACAAAAGATCTTCAGGATTTGTGTCTGAGAGCTTTAGAGGATGAGAAGATGATAGGTGAAGCAGAGGCCCTAGGAGATAGGACAGGTTTGTGAGATGGGAAAGAAGCAAAGCTTTCTTAGTGGGAGAAAGCCTGCTCATGAGTTGGAGGCAGCATAGGCGCTGCCGGGTATCTAAGAAATTCATTTATCTCCACACCTTGCCATAATCTATGTAACTACAAAAATATCCAAACATTCTTCCCATCATTTATTGAAAGTAAATTATCGTGGTAGTTCCTGTACATGAAATCAAGATGTGGAATATGTTCTCAGGGATTTCCACCAAGAATATATTTAAATTTTTATTTATTAATACCTTAATAAATAAAAGTTCTAGTCTGAGCATCGTGGAACATTCCTGTAATCCCAGCATTAGGAAGGCTGAAAACAGGAAGATCAACATGAGTTCAAGCTGCATAGTGAGACCCTGAACAAAAAATAATAAATAAATAAAAGTTCATGCATTGAATTTTTGTGATTGTATTCTGCTGTTGCAAATATATTTCTAAAAATGAAGTAAATAATGTCCATGAGCTTAAGTAGTTATGTTTTCTTTAGATATAATCTCACTTTGTAGTGCAATCTGGATTGGAACATAAGGCCCAGGCTAACCTTGAACTCCAGGAATATGCCACTATTCCTTGCATGCATGAGCTTAAATTATCAATGTATTAGTGAATGCAAATGTCTGTACTAAATTTGATGCAGTTCTCTTTCTGAAAGAGTAGTACACAATACTGAGAACTGATTTAATATAAATTATGCTTCTCAAAACATTGTCAATCAACAATTGACATAGGTCTTCCAAATCACTATTCAAAATGATTTCCTTCATTTTTCTCTCTACTGTCTTTCTACAGGTCCTCCATTCCCTCCTGATCTTATTTCTTCTTCTCTTTCTCTTCCAAATCCTTTTCCATAGTCTCTTCTACTTCTCTTTCTTACTCTCTTCTCTGTATTTAAACCTGAAAGAAATAACAGCGTGTTTTATAGCAATGAAAGTGATGCAAAAGAAAAGGACGACTGAGAAGAGGGAGACTGTTGTACCTGTGTTTTGAGTAGGATATAATGAACCATGTATGTTAGCCTAAATTACAGATAGAATCATGAAGGACTTTTATACAGCAGTAGCTAGAAGGACAGATTACCTGAATTGAGAATTTCATACGTGTGTTCATATAACAGAAGAAACTAACATTTCATTACATGTTGTTTTCAATGTGTTTTACTTTGTTAATAAAAATTAAGAATCCTTATTTTGTAGAAGCAGGACTAAGATGGTTTTTCTTCTTCATTTTTTCTTTCTGGCTTATTTTCTATCATTAATGTTTTAAGCAAACATTTACTTGAGAGCGAGAGAGTAGCAGTAATTGATATGACATTAGAAACAGTGCGCATTTAGGAGACCAAAATGAAAGGCATTTCAAGTGTGGCCCTAGTATTTCACATTGCTATCCTCAGTGCAGTTGCTTGGTTTACAGGTATCAGCATATATTCTTTGAGGGGAGAGGAGAAGAGAAGTTTGACTACAAGTGTAGGGAAATTAAAAGCATAAACTAATTGCTTAGACTTTGAAGACATTCTATAGGATAAAGTTTTATATTTAAGACCTATGTTCTAATATGAAAGAGCCACTCTAGGGCTTGGATTATAGCTCAGTGGTACAAGCACCTGACTGTTAAGATTAATGCTCTGTGTTCAATTCTTCGTAAAGGAAAGAAAGAGAGAAACAGAAAGAAAAGAAAAG
Organism: Ctenomys sociabilis; assembly: GCA_004027165.1. NCBI lineage: Eukaryota > Metazoa > Chordata > Mammalia > Rodentia > Ctenomyidae > Ctenomys > Ctenomys sociabilis. The sequence continues at coordinate 33,117 of PVKA01012313.1, forward strand.
AGCTGTAGTCTTTTTGTGATGCTTCCCAACAAGCTTATCATTAACTTGTGCCTAGATTTCCCTCATGTGGTCATATGTGGGGCTTTTGAGAGGTGGCTGGAGATAGAGCACAATTCTAAGATTAGGAGTATAATAGCATTAAGGATGCAATAATCGCACTAAGGCTAGGTGGCCTGGACAAGGTATAAAGGAAAGAGAAAATGGTGTATGGCTTTCTTTTTGTTGTTGTTACTTGCTACTTCGTGCTTTGCCATAAACCCTTTGTTTTCTTTGATCACCTTTTTCCATGTGACACCTGCTTAGAGCCACCTGATTATGGACGGAAATCTCTACAAGCTGTGATTCAAATAAACCAATAAACTTTTCTTCCTTTAACTTTAGGTGTTGGGTATTCTGTCTCAGCAATGAGAACAATGTCACAAAAACAGAGAGAAGTGAGAGACAGACAGACAGACAGCAGACAGACAGACACAGAAAGAAAGACACAGAGAAAGAAAAACTAATAATTGACCCCATAGCCCATAATGTATGTAAAGAGACAAAAGCTGAAACAATATAATTATGCAAGAGGAAATACACAGCATGGACAAGAGATTAAATCTTCCAAAAGTTTCAAAACTTCTGGGGATTGTAGTGCATAGAATTTAGCTGAGGAAAAAAAAAAAAGGTAGGTGGTAGCCAATGAGTGGAGCACCAAAGATCCAGTGGTGCCAGAAGTAAACAAAGGTGAATTGCTGTCTTTTCTTTTTTTTTGGTTTGTTTGTTTGTTTTTGTTTTGGTGGTATCGGATCAAAGGCCTTGCCAGGCAACACCCCAGCCCCATGAATTACAAATTAGTCTTCTGAGACTCAGGGAATATGAAATTCGATGTATGACCAGGAAAAAAGAGGGAGTTTCCTGCAGATACTTTTATCTTACTCCCAACCCTGTGGCGTGAATCCCCATAAATGAAGGAGACCTGAATTTGGACTGATCGAAGAAATCATTCTTCATATCAGAGAGCAGAGACCCAGGAGCGTTGTGCTAACCTGTTGCTGGTGTATGCCGTGTGCGGAGCTCTTTCTAGATCAACCAACTGAAGGCAAAAGCCAAGAAAAGCTGTGCTCAGAAAAGGCAGAAAACTCACGTGTGGCCTCCTCTTATGCATTGGAAGTCCTCATTAGAGCTCAAGGCTGAGTGCTGGGACTGCTCCCAGCACAGGTAGAGGGTGACGGCGCGACCATGTTTGTGCCTCTCTATCCTACATCAGAATCTGTGGGACTTCATTCCACAGAACTTTTCTGAAATATTTTTATATTCATGTGATTAATTTATCAGGTTTTCTCTTCTGATGAATTTAAGATTAATATAATGCTACAATTAGTATATTTAGATCCACTATCAATCTGATGTACAAATTTAACATTTTTCTCAATTCATGTTTCTTGCTCTATATCCTACTCATTTTCCTTTCTTATGTGACCCTAAATATGATATATGCAGTTCTAAGAACTAAAGTTTTTCTTGGTTGATATAATTATATATGAAAGACATATTATATATAATGACATATAATTATATATTATGCAATAATACATGTGTGTGTGTGTGTGTGTATCTTCTTTGTAATTTCATGTGAGGAAATGAGAATGAAAAAGTATTGACTGAATCTGAATGCTCCTATTTTCATAGGATCAACACTTAGTATCCTTAGAAGTATTTAACAAGTCTTCTGTTCTTATATTGTGTAAATTACACAACTGTAGACAGCATATAGTTATTACTAGCATTAGAATAAAAAGGATACATTTATCTCACACAATCATAAGACAAAAAAATACATGTCTTCCAGCAGTAGATGTATGGTTATAAAATTACTAGCCAGAAATTGAAGTGGAGAAATGATGACATCAAGAGTAAGATAGCCCAGGGAGAGAACTAATGTCAAAATAATTACGCGGTTCACAGTTAAGGCTGTGTGGTTATTAGCAACTGTAGAGCAGCTAATTAAGTAAGGCAAAAAGTGTGTTTAGGCCAGTTAAATCGGAGTGCTTCTATAGCTTCCGAACAAATAGGTAACCCCTAAAATCTGAGAATGTGTTCATTAATCAAGGAACTTAAAATTATAATCACACTGATTAAAACAACATGTAAAAAATACCTGTCTAGATTTCCTTTAAATGAGATTTTAACAAACCTTGGACTGCTATGAACTTTAACTTACTTCTATAATCAGATAAGTTTTTCATTTTATTATTATGTCATCATTATATCTGATAATTACCTAATTTTCACCTAATTTCTCATTCTTTCTTTTTAATCAATACCTATTACTAGTTTTTTTTTTTTTCTTTTAAAGATGAAAAACACTTCTTTAGGGATGACAAGATAGTTCAGCAGACTAAAGAACCTGCTTAGGCAAGCTTAGACAAGTGCAGGGACCATGGTTCAATCCTAGGTACTACATGCCATGCCAGTCCCATCCCTAGGGCAGGCTAAACTGGCCAGATTCTGGGTGTGATGGTGAACACCCATAATCCCAGTGCTGGGGAGGCTGAAAGCAAGAGGAATATTGTGTGTCCGAGCTGGACAGTGCAACCCTTTAACAACCAAATACACTAAAAAGAAAACAACAACAACAACTTCTTTGAAACAAAGAATAAACTTTTATATAGATTGTAAAATGATAAAAAAAATCTTAGTGCATGAGTGAATTTAAGAGGTAGTTAACCTTTCACCCTGTGCTAACAAAAAAAAAAAAAAAAAAAAAAAAAAAGCTGTATTTAAGTTCATTTGGCTAGCAGCATTCCACATTTTTATTTAAAAAACATAAAGCAATAAAACTGTCAGTTTTGGGCTATGATACATCCTGGAGGGTGCAGAGGCAAATGCATGGGCTGGGAAGGCAGAGTTGCGGCAGCCCGGGCGGAACCTGCTGCCTGCTGCAGCTCCCTGATTGTACTCTTTTACTGGGCTCATCAATGCTTTTATTTGTTCTGTGATTGTGATGAGCTTTAAGAAAATTATTATTCATATTCTCATGGAGTAAATAAATTAGCAAATACTTTCAATTTTCACAACATAGCAACTTAGCAAAGGCTTTAGTCAAGTTTATAAGCAAAATCCTAATTAATTTTAGAAATATATTTCTTGAAATGTATGCTGAATATTTTTAAATAAATAAAACACATTTTCTTTTAAATTCAATAAAAATTGGAGAAAAACCTAGAGCTATATTTTTATAAAATGCTATAACAAGTTAGAAATTATGGAATATATGTAAAAGGATCTGAATAAGAGAAATTAAATTTTCACAATATATTTCATTAAATGATAGAAGGAAAGAGAATTTTATTCGTGGTTCATTATGTGAAAACCAACCAATATCTTCTAAAATTTAGTGTGAATTTTTTATTGCAATTCCTATATTTGGATAATTGCACTTTGGGTGAAATTCGGTGGCAAGCATGTATTCCGAAAGCTAAGTCTTAAATATAATACTTTTGACTGCATAAAAATAAATTTTTAATATATTGGTACACATGAATTAAGTGTTAAAATATATTTAAAACTTCATTTATTATAAATTGCAATCAAATCTGAGTCAGAGTTTTCACTGAACAGAAATTGAATTTATTGTTATTCCAGAAATTTTAGTCAAGGTTATTTATCAAACTGAGTAATGAAATTTTTTTAACTGGATCATCTACAACAAACAAAAAGTCAAAGCATGCTTGAAATGAAAAGCAGAAAAATGTTACAAAATGAGAGAAATTAACATGATTTAATTTCTTTTCATTGAAAAGATAATGATAGAGAAGTACCATTTTCAAAGAAAAGTGTAGGCATGACTGAATCAGTATAATTTTTATATTTTTATCTACTCTTGATCAAAACAGAAAATCAAGTTCTGAGGATAAATTTCAAAAGTTACACCTAATGATGCATGAAAACATGTAATTACATATGCAAATCGGTAATTTTGCATGCGACATATAATTTACTATTGTTTTATTTAAAGGTTAGTTAAATTGCTCCTTTTGCATATAGAGCTTTAGCTTGCTAATTTTTTTCTATTTAAAACCTAAAGTTATTCACCTCCATGGGTTTGGAAAATTTAAAAATTGTCCTGAGTTCAGTATACTTCTGAACAGGTAGATATAGTACAATCATGAAAATTTTTATTGCTTTTATCATATAAAAATGGACCGGATTACTGATTTTTCACATATATTTTCTTTTCAAGGACATTAAGATTACTTCAAGACTCTGGAAAAACTTAATAAATTGTTCTAATATATAGATTGAAGTAAATTTGATGATGAGAGTACTGCAGTTTTGCACTTTGATGTATTTTAAAGAAAGGAAACATATATAGGTCTCTTAGTCACTTTTCTCTTTGCTAAGACAAAATCCCAGGCATACAAAGTTAAAGGCAGAGAACATATTTAGCTCACAGTTTACAGAGGTTGCATTCCATAATCGGCTATCTCCCAGTTAGGTTGCCACGGAACAGAAGTGGCAGAGAAGAAAGAATTCATGGCTGGCAGAAGGCAGCAAAGCAAAAGCAAGTAATGGATGACAACAGCTCTTTCTATATCTTATATCTTATTGAAGATAGTTAAGGTGGGTGGCACTCATATCCCTGAGCCATGAATCAATTCTAACTTTTCATCTTGTAGATCCAGCCATCTCTGAAAAACCTTCACCTATGACTTCACAAGTCTCAGGGGAACCTCTAAACATAAACCATTACAATAGACAATATAAAATGTTTGTACTCAGTAATATGAAGAATATTTTCATTGCTCTCTTTAAAATATAGAAGTATGTGTTAGTAAAGGGGATGTGTAGAATTGTGTAACAGTAACTTTCAGATCAATATTCATAACTTGCATGTACTTAATAGTAATATTCAACCCTAAAGTCTTTTTTTTGTGTGGAAGCAGAGATTGAACTCATGCCCTTGTGATTCTACTGAGCTATCTCCCCAGCCCTGCCAAAGACATTTTAAATGTGGTATCTCTTCGATCATTCTAATTATACCATGAAGTGAATGTTGCTTTTGAGCATGAAATATCAATTGTGTGTTCATTTATTAAATAGTACTTTGTGTGTTTAATAATTATATTTCAAGTGTTTCACTTTCAGAATTAGACTATACCCACTAAGAATGTAGTTCATCATGCATCTAAATTACACTCATGTTGTAAAAAATATTTTATATATTCACAGATTTAACATAGTGAGCAGGGCTGGGGAGATGGCTCCGTGGAATAAGTGATTCCCTGGGAAGCACAAGGGCCTGAGTTCAATCCCCAGTTCCGCAAAATAGATAAATAAGTAAATAATAAATAAAGAAGTGGAGGATTGGTGTTTTGCATGGAGTGTTTTGCCAAGAATTTTGATTGTCTAGAGAACTGTCTTGGCCATGTAGAAAATGACTACATTCTTTTTTGACGGTCCGGTCAGATTTAACTGTATGCTCACCGGCCTGTGATGAAGCAGCTGGTCCGTCAGCTGGAGCAGTAGGAGTTGCAAGTCTGTGGTGTGTTCCTTCTAGATCCTCAGCTCACAATAGCATCCTTTAAGTGTATTTCTGGCATCCTGGCTGCCCTGAGTGAGGTGATCTCTTTAGAAATCCCTCAAGTCAATATCTTCACGAAAATGGATCTGCTGAGTAAGAAATCTGAGAAGGAAATTGAGAAGATTCGGGATGCAGACATGTGTTCTTTTTACAAGATTCAACCAGTGATTTAAAAAACAAAAAATTTCAAAGAATATATACTGATGCTGTACATGGACTGATTGATGAGTACAGCATGCTCCAGTTTCTACCGTACAGTCAACCAGATGAAGAAAGCGTGTCGACTTTGCCAGTCACTATGGGGAAGACTTGGAATTTAAAGAAGTGCTCCTTTAGGAGCACGAAGGTGAGTCTTCCTCTGTGTTTGTTGAGTATTTTCAAGAAAGCCAAAATGAATGAAGCATTAACTAAATGTCTGCATATATATATATATATATATATATATATATATATATATATATATATATATATATATAGATCTTATGGCCGAATTGGCAGAACATTCCGTCAAGGAAAGAGTAGGAAAAACCTGCTTATTTTATTTATTAATTTTATTGAGAAAAATAGCAATCAGTTTCAAAACAGTTCAGTAGGACAGTTACAATACATATTGTTGTTTTTGTAGTAGTTATTCATAGTACAAAATACAGATATATCTTGTCCAAACATTCTTAGTACAAATCGTTCTTCTCATCGAATTAGGAGAAAGTAGCTGTACATCTATCCTAAATATTTTGTATACACAGATAAAAAATGATCCTTCATATATATCCCCTTTATGTTTAGTTTTGTCTGAGATGAGATTTCATTGACATTTAAATATTGTAGGTGCATCAATTCATCAAAATAAACCAATATACTACGCTAGTTCATAATATTAGTCGGTTATGTGTAGGACTGGCAATGTCAGAAGTTGTTGACTTGAGCCTTTTACAGCTCAGCATATGAATATGGCTTTACTTTTGATACCTCATTTTTACACTTTTTATGCTGGATGGTTAAGACTAAGATAAAGCAATACCTAATAATAAGAAATGTAACTTCTGTATCTGACAAGGTCAGTCACATCCCCTCAAGATTTACTCTGAAACCCTGTACAGCAGTTTGTAGATCCTTTGTAAATGTCAGGCATGTGGGTGAGTTTTGGCCATTGCTTGACAAATTTGCTTTCTGTGAAAGCCTGAGAGAATGTTTTCTCTCCATGTGACTGTCCTTAGGTACACTCTACATAATTAATCACTTTCCTCTGTGGCCCCATAATTTCCTTGATCAGAAAATTTGGGACACAAATGAATTATAGGATGTTACAGTACAGGTTAGCTTATGTCCTGAGTCCTTACTGTCCTTGAATGGCTAGGGCCAAAATTTTGGCTGTCCTTGTAGCCCTTCGTTTACTACTTTTTGCCTTCAAACTTAACTTGTTAACCTTTCAGAAGAGAAGCTTAATAACATTATTACCCTATAACATAATAATATTATTACCCCATAACAGGTGATCCCAAGCTCACAATATGTCTGAATTCCAAATATCTTACACATACCATGAAACAGTTATTTTCCATCAAGTATTGATAGTTCAACTTTAAATCCCCTTTGTATTTTAGTGTTTAAAAAAATGCTGTGCTGTTTGCCTGAAGCATCCCTATATTGCCTTCTAAGTTATTCTGTAGCTGCTGATGTCCAAAGGGGAATCTTTTAGAGCTGGTGGAGAAGGTTTGCCACCAACAGTGTGAAGCACATGCAGAGCCTGGCTTCAATTCCACAAAAGGGGATGGGAGTGGGATACATTCTTTAGCAGGATTCTGATATCATCAATTTAATTAAATTTTTTCTTGATGTTTTATGTAAGTCTGGCCTTCGTGTCACTATGTCAACCGCCAGGCTGGAAATCATGGCTGGAACTCCCTGTCCCAGACTCCTGAGTGCCAGGATTACAGATGTGTGCCATCGCACTTGATTTATCAGTTTATATTTTAAAAATCAAATTTCAAATGGGGAGAACAGCTGCAGCTCAGTGAAGGAATGCTTATCTTGCAGTGCAGCTGGTCCTGAGTTCAGTCCCCCTCCAAAAGTAAAAGAAGTGAATGCATATAGACTTATATAAAGTGTAGGTTAGTACTTGTTTTGCATACCTAAGTCCAGCCTAATTTTATTTTTTTTTCAGTTTTTTTTTTTTTTTTGAGTGGCACAGATTATTGTAACAAAATATATCTCCAAAGGGGAAAAATCTGGAAAGGTGTACATATGACAATTACCTACCTGTATCTTTTTATTTTTCTACATTAAAATGTGTTATTTGACTAAAAAAAAAACAAAGAAAAACAAAATAGTGCTTCTATCAAATTTCCACATCAGAATTCTTGGGATGTATTAGTGTCTGCCATGGCAAAATGAATTTTACCAATATGACTATGATATGAATTTTCAGATGGAGACATTGCCCTATTTATTCTGGAGGGTCCAAGGCAATCACATAAGACCTTAAAAGTGAAAGTGGGGGCTAACGAAAAACCAAAGTCATTCTTGGGAACTGTGAAAAATAACAGCTGCTGCTAACTGTGAAGACAGATTTCCTAGCACAGAGGAACCATGGCCAAAGTGTGTGGGTAGTTCCTGAGAAAGTACAAGATACATACATGCACACAGGATTTTCTCTAGGGCATGCGGAGGGAACATGACCATGCTGAAGAATTATTTTTGGTCTGTAAAGCTCACTTTCAAGTTTTTAATTACATAAGTGTGGGACAATAGGGTAATGTCATTTTAAGCGATCAAGGTTGGAAAAATTTATTATAGCACTAATAGGAATATATCACTGTGTAAACTGAGCTTGAAGTAAATTTAATCCAATAAATTCACAATAAGAAAGTACATGTGATATTTGAATTGTTCATTTTATAATTTTATCAGGTATACACCCATATGTAGATAAGAATTTAGGGAGATATCTTTATTTTTTCTAATAACTACATTATTCAAAAAATTCACAAGTAACACACTGAATAGAAGTTGGATGGTATGTAATGACAACGGACACTCTCTTGTTCTGACATTTTGTGTAGAAAAGAAAGAAAAGATTTTAGGTTTATTTTTTTTTTTATTTTAAGGATAATATTGTGGAATCAAAAACTTGGTCAACAACTATTAGTTAGTACTTTCGGAAATGGCAATTGATGAGAATCCATTTCCACTAAATGAATTTAATCAGTTTCTGCTTTTTAAACTGCGAAATTAAAATAATACCATTAATTTTAAAGTTAATTTTAGATATAAATAAAATGGACACTCTGGAACATAACACATCATGATCTAATGTCAGATCTCTTTGTTTTTGTGTGCTCACAGCTCTTGATATTATACTGGGTAGATCCTTAGTAGAAGAAAAAGTATTTTAGGGCCAGAAGACAGCTCAGCGGTCGAATCCCTGCATGGTAAGTGAGAGGACCTGGACTCGATTCCGGATACTGCATGCCGTGCCTTCCATGCACCATGCTGGTCACCAGCACTGGGCCTGCTGGTGCATACCTGAAACCTCACCACTGCTCAGGCTGAGACCGGAGGGTCACTATGAGTCTGGGCTGGGTAACGAAACCCTGTACAAAATAAATAAATACAACTTTAATAAAAGAAAAAAGGTATTGTAGAGCACCACACCATACAGTAATATGTATACATGTTTGTGATGCATGACATTTGTATTTATCTGGGGGAGTATGTACACACATGTACACACATACATGATGCAGTTTGTTTCTTCTTTTGATCCCCTTCCCCTACCTAACCACTCCCTCCCCCTATGTCAGCTTTCCCCACTTCATTCTTCCTATCAGTATTTTTAGCTCATGGTTGCAGCTCATAATGTTTACATTCACTGAGGTTATTAAACTCCTCCTTGCCCCTCATCCTCCCATCCAAAGCTTGCTGGACCACTTCCCATTTGCAGGAGATCTATCCAGTTTTTTATGCATGAACATCAAGAGAAAAACAATGACTGTTGGTATTTGTCACATGGATACAGGTGTGTGTTAATCTTTCCAAAGTCTAATTTTAATGGACTGAATATTTTGTTATTCCAAATTCATAAGTTGCAAAATGCAATAATATTTATATAAGTGTTTAGTGTTTGGAGGTTAATAGCTCATGTGAGTGAAGTTCTCTTAAATAGAATTAGCATAGCTAAAAGAGTTTACAGTGTTCTCTTGCCCTTTTTTTTTGTTGGCAGGCAAAGAAGTCAGCAGTCTACCTCTTGGAAGAAGGGCCTCACAAGAACCTGATATACTGGAACCCTATCAGATGTCTAATCAGACTCATTAGAAATAAATGACTATTATTAGTAGGTACCAATTATTATTAGTAGGTATGCAATTTTTTAAAGCAGCCCAAACTAAGATACCTAATAACCAGGAGACAAAAACATAAATCAATAAATAAAAGCAGTCAGTTATGTATTATACTTATTTAATGATTTCAAGGTGAAGATACAATAAAATATTCTAGAAAAATTCAACTTTTTTGCTTCTCTAATATGTGCTCTTTTATTCATTTTTATGCAAATTTTAAGATACAATGCATTTTTGTACACGTTAAGCTATAGACTTTAAATTTCCAAAGGAAAAATTTACAGGGATATATAATTAATGAGTAATACATATCATCATTAAAATACACAAAATTAATTTAAAAAAATATAATAGGCTATAAGAATGAATTTTTCATACTGTGACGAAGTACAAATTTTAAAATCTAAAAGTATGAATTTATGACATGAGGCAATTGCACATGGTAACTTATCTTCCCCTCATCTTCACATTTTTTCTGCTAGATACAATCTTATTACTAAGGGTCATAAAGTATAAACATTGAAAATTGAATTGAAATTGAATGAGTTAAAGTGTTCTCAGCTCAAAACTATCTTCACATGAAAATTTTTCTTTACCTGTATAGCAAAGTTTTATTCTTATACTAATTAATTTAATTTATTAGAATTTTATTGAAAATGATTGAGAAGCATGCTTTTTAAGTTGCTACTCTACATACAGAAAAATCGTTTTAAATTATATCGCCTTGGTAAAGGAATCATGTGCCATCCGCCTCATTTATACCTTGAGCTGGGTATGCTGTTACTCAGGAATGGTGACTTGAATCTTTTTGTCAAAATAAACAAACAAACCAATAAACATATACAAGGAAAGAAAATTAGTGTGGAGTTTCCATTATCGCAAGGTAGAGAGCGAGATGGGTCATCCAGGCTCATGAGCGTATTTGCTTTGTGCTGTGTGCTAGCAAACGGAGTTTCTCCTAAGGCGAGCTCCACCTTGTGCTTCTTATGAAACACTTGTAAAGGGGAAATTATATATTTTGTTCTGTTTTCCTCCAATCATGAATGAATAGTTTAATGACAATTCAAAGTTGATGAATCCCTTCTCCACCTAAATTTGATAGAGGGAATCCATTTATTTTGTAATCAAGAACTTTGACTGAAACATTAATTTCGACTGTAGGTGCCTTGTCTTTCCAGCTCACTTTCCTGTGTTGTATCTGTAACTAATCAGTTCTATTCTCTTCAGGATCAGCAGGAGGAAACATGGGGAAGAACAGAACTGCTTGGGACACTGTTCGCAAGTGCATACTTGTCACAGTGAGCAGCCTTTTTTCACAGTTTTGAAGACCTGGGTTTTCCCTTTCCTGATGGCTGCATTTCAAAAAGATGGCCCTTCAGCACTTGCAAAAGAGTAAGATTTATATCTCAAAAGAGCAAGAAAAGGAATTTATAGTAATGGTTTATTTATTTAATGGATTGATGTAAGAAAAGAGAATTTGAGAGTCTATTATCTGGAGAAACTTTTGCCTCAAGTTTAGTCACAACTCTTTAACCCATCTTGTTCAGATTATGTGAAAAGAATAAATCTAGGGGCCACAAAAGGAATTGAATTTTCAAGGAGAAAGGGCACAGACACTTGAGCTTCTTGTAAATACACAATTAACTATGGTTATTTTATTTTACTTTGCTATAGTGTTATTCTGCCTTCTTGTTCAGTGTTTCACCAAAGTCTTGTGATAAACGAAGACTTGCTAATAAGGAACAATCATTCAGATGACTTTTATTTTTTTGTTTTTATTTATTTATTTATTTTATTTATTTATTTTTATTGAACTAAAAATGTCAATGAGACAGTTTCAAGAGACCTTTACCATACAGATTCGATAAATTAATACATTGCAAACTGTTTTCATAATGTTTTGGCATTGTACAAGGTGCATACATGATATTATATTTACAGATATTGTTTTAGCAAATATCTCTTATCAGTGAATTAAGAGTGTAGCTGCTTACTTATCTTATTTTTTATACCTGAATTATATCAAAAATTCAATAATTATTTTCCTAGTTGATGACCGTAGTACTTGAAGCCGACATAATATCCTGTCCAACCACCATCAGTGCAGATCTTGCCTCTCATAGGATTATGTAGAAGCACAGCGTTATCTATCCCATCTGTACTGTCTATATGCACATATCATGATTTTTTCTTTCTACACCCCTTCCTTTGTCTACACCTGTCAAAGGTGGGCACTCCATTGACATTCAACTAACTTATGTGCTTGAACTCGACACCACAATCCAACACAGTCCAGCATTCTACAACCATAGTGAGTTATTCAAAGAAATTGTCGACCATAGCCATTTACAGCTCAGCTTAATATTATGGCCCCATGATGTATACTTCATTTTTATACTTTTCTGCTGGATGGTTAAGACCTAGATAGAGCAAGACTTATATACCAATACATGAACTTTATATTTCCTATGTGGTCAGTGAGGGCCTCTCAGGGTTTATCTTGTAGTCCTGTACATTATTCAAAAAAGCAGGAGTAGCAATTCTGTTCTCAGACAGTCTCAACTTCAAACCAGATGTCTTTTAAAAGGCGAAAGATTTATACGATCTGAAGAGAAACCAGAGTATAAGATGACTTTTCGATAATCATCATTTACTCAGTGTAAAACGTTTTTGTACTTACAAGCACAGATCATCCTTGAAAAGTATCTGTATCAATGTTATGTTTTATGTATCGGTTTCCCCCGAAAGCCTCACGCAATGATGAAGTGGCTTCTGGAGTTTGTGACTGATTGTTGATCCAGTACTGGGATGGCAGGTGTGAGTGCTGCACCCCAGCCCTGGGGAGGACAATATGCTTTAAATGTAAGGAGGCTAGGGCTGCCTGAGGTGCTGCCCCTCCCTTTGCTCTTGCCTCCGCCGTGAAAGGCTGCTCTCTACCAGGTGCCACTCAGTCTTGGAGCCAGCTAAGAATGGACTGAACCCTCCACTATGTGTGAGATAAATAAACCTTTCCTCCCTTAATTCTGGGTGTTGGGTATTTTGTCCCAGCAACAAGAGAAGAGTAACTGAAACAATGAAGTATTTGATGATAAACAAGTCATGGAAGAACCAGACACATTGGAAATTTAAATAAATCCTTAGCAGATGGCTGAATCAACAAAGTAGCTCTTTTGCTACTTTGCTATCAAGATAGCTCAATACAGAAAATTCATTTTATTTATTTGATATATTCATTAGAGGATTGAATATTATACCGGTGATGTTCTCATTCATTTTTTCAAAAATAGTTATATAACTATTTTTGAAAAATATTTATGTTTTTGAAAAATAGTTATATTTTTGAAAAAAAAATATATATATATTCCCTTTCCTTCAAATGTACACATTTTAAATAACTAAATAACTTAATTGGGTTATGACAATGCATTTGGATGTCTTTGATACACACATTAAATTTAATGTATTTTAAGGAACAATAAAAAGAACAGGATATGTGTAATCCTGAACCACATGATATTCCAAATAAATGTTTGCTTTTGAGAAAAGTAATTACTGCTACTCTTCTGAACTTTATGTACCTTCTATTAACCCAGTAGGAAATTTTAAATTGTAACTTACTCTGAGGTCAACCAGTCACAGAAATGAACAAGTTCCTCCTTCTGACAACTATTCTTCCATTCTTTCTTTTGAGCTAAAAGAGGCTTATAATTACACATAAGTGGTATATATATTGTTTCCATTTAAGTATTCTTGTCGTTGTTGTATTTCCCTTAAATTCATGTAATGATTAAGAAAGCTGTGGTAAATATAAGGTTTTCATCTTAATCATTGCTATTTTGTACTTGTACTAAATGCAGACTGTTAGGTACAAATCAGTAAAACAAGTGTTGGTAAGCCCCTAATGGAGAGCAATTCATAAAAGAAATATAAAACCTTTTGTCCTTTTTAAAATATTCCTCATAGGCTGTAGATTGTGTGCTCTCACTTGCATAATTTTTCAGGATTTAATGATTGAATAGTTTAGAGAATTGAAGTCACATGAGTGATAGTTTTCCTTTTCCAGATGAATCTTCATATTGCTTTCTGATGAAATACTTAAGAATTAACCAAGGAGGAATATTTTATAAAACACTGGGCTGAGAATATCAGAAAGTAATGGCTGATTACTTATTTAAGAAAGAAAGTGGTCTAAACTAATTTTATGTGCAAATATGTGCCAATGACTTATATACAGCCTCAGTATAACTAAAGTGTCCAATTAATCCTCCCATGGAATACTACAAAGAACATTATTATAATGTATGTCTTACTATACTTTATAAATTATCTAATACTAAATACATGCTCTGACATACTGCGAAATTAATATTAATGCAGAGAATGAGCTCATAGGTGGTATTTGGTGGATAAGCAAGAAGTTGACCTTCATTACAGGAAAGAACAAAAGTATCAGGATTACAGGGGAATATAAGAATTTTGTCCATGAGTTTAAGAAGTGCATTCATTATTTAGAAATTATAATGGAAAACTATTATTGGAAAAAATTTGAATTTAAGCAATTTACATTAAGTACATAGGACAAGAAAACTGAAATATGCATTATCTCATGTTTTTATTGCAATTATTTATTCCTAGAGATATGATTTATATAAAGAGGAGTTATTTTTAAGTTACTGTGAACTTTTGACATGGGTACCACAACATTCCCAGTATGATTTGCCCTAAATACTGAAATAGGACCTGCATGTCTAAAAAGATGTATTAGAGCATAAAAAGGAAAAATCTTACACTGAAATGCCAAATTCTTCCCTTTTGTTTCTTCCTTATTTAATATATAACAGTCTATATTTTACAGCAATTCTAAGAAAATATTTCCATACTTTACATGGTACTGGAAAGAAGTAATAAATTGAATCTACTTCTTATAAAACATTATGTTAGGGATTTACAAAGACAGAAGTTGGCTAAGACAGTACACAATGAGACAATATATGACTATCTCATTAGGATGAAATATGGTAAACAAACATTAAAAAGTTTCTAATTAAAAATTCTGAAATAGGGCTACTGAAATCACAGTGTTTATGAAACAAATTTCACTAATATTGTATAACAATTAAATTAATTATTGTAACTGAAAATATAACAAAAAGACTACAGTGTAATGTGTTTCTAGAGAGTCTCACTTATTGCATTAAGAAAACAATAGGTTTTACTTATGAATGCATTATTCTTTTCCAAGTGTGCAAATTGGAAATACAGAATAATTTTAACACTTTATTCCTTCCCACTTTAAAATATATTTTACATAACACTGCTTACATTGAAAATAAGACAGGAAAACTTTCAAGAGTAAGTTTATACACTACTAAGAATCATCTGAGGGCCAGTCAAATAGCTCAGTGGATAAAAGCATCTGCAAGCAGGCTCAGGGACTAGGGGTTCGATCTCAGGCCTGCCATGCCAACCCTGCTCCCGGGGAGGTTGTAAGGCAGATCACCAGGAGTCCAATCTGGTAGTGAGACCCTCAACACCCTATATGCCCTTCCCTAAAATAAAAAAAAAAGAAAGAAAGAAAAAAGAATTACCTAATGAAATTAAAAGCATATATGAAAATCCACAGTATAGGGAAGCATCTATAGAAAACAATGCATGACTTAAACTTGTCTTTCTGAATTTTTTTCAATTAATTGTATTAAAATGTAATTTACTTTTAAATGCATGTAATTTACCTATCTTAGAAAAGTGGATATACCCTGACATTCACCATTATCATAGAAAGCACTGTCATTCTCCTCCAGTTCCCTTACACTAGTTTTAACTCCGAGAAATGACTGTTTGATACTCTACATCATTTTTCTCCTACAACACTAAATGAAATGCAATTAATTCATTGTGTGATAATATTGAACCACATTGATTTTTATTGGGCTTCTTACAACTTTTTATCTTCTCTGTTTATTAATGTTGTTGAGAAAAAAATAGCAATAATATAGTTTCAAAACCGATTAGTAGGACAGTTTTAATAATTAATACATTGCATATTGCTGTCTATTTCATAGTGATTATTCATAGTACAAGATGCAGACATGATTTCCTGCCCAAACACTATTAAGTGTAAATCTTTCTTCTCATTGAATTAAGAGAAAGTAGGTGTATATCTGTATTAATTATATTGTATATAAAGATGCAAAATGGTTCTTCGTTTGTATCCCCTTGTTTCATTTAGTTTTGTCAGAGATGGGTATTCTCTTGCCATTTAAATACTGTAGGTGCATGAATTCATCAAAATAATCCAATGTGGTCTATAATCCAATGTGAAGACTATAATAGTAGTGGGTTATCCATAAGGATTTACCTTCTATTTGATTTACATTTGGATGTGTACGGGTTTTGTTATGTAATGGTGTTGCTATTTATTTTCTTGTGATTGTCTTATTTTCCAATGTGTGATTCTCTTTTTTTTTTTTGATAAATATGTATGAAATTATTTGCTAGGTTATCTGTTAAATACTGGTTTCATGTTACGCATTTGGATGAAGAGTTTGGATAAAGAGAGATTTATCTTAGCTGCATCAATATATCCCTATTAAATACAAATTGGCATGAATAGCTAAAATTAAGAACTTCATTTCAGCAACAAGTACTCTCATTTAACCACTTAACATTTCACCCCTATGCACCAACAGTGTGAGAGGGACTCATCCCTGATCTAGTGGTTTGGAAAAATGCGTCCATTCTTGCAATTTATAAAATAATATTCCAGTGTCTCATGTCATTAAGGGGGCCCTTACGTGCTTAAATGAACTGTAGAAATAATTATGTAAGGGGATTTTAAAAGTTTGTTTTACTTAATTTTATGACATGCATAGCAGAAAAGTGTATGACATGAAAGCCAAGAGAAAATTTCTCAGCTTTGCAAACTATACTGTCGCTCAGGTTTGATATTGAGAGCATGAACAGCTTTGTTTACTGCTGTTGTGATGGTAGGAGGGAAGAAATGAATACCTGAATCCGATGAATGGGTCACAGAAGTTAAAAAGGGAGATGAGATACCATTATTAAAATATTTTCTGTTTCTCTACAATGAGTCTTCAGCGTGTGTGCTAGATAACTAATATCAGAATATTCATAGAAGCACACACACATCATAAATGCACTTACTGGTATTAATATTTTAATAGTTCTGACTGGAATCTCAAGTTTAAACATTAAATGACTAATTGAAATTTTAAAAATATTCAAATACTCTGTTAAAGTAAATGAATGAAAAACATATTTGCTAACTTAATGCTATATATGTGTAAACAAACTGAACATTATTTTTGTGAGTAATATTTTCAATACAAGAACTATACATATTGGGGTAGTTCTGTTGATTTTAATATACAAGATAAAACTAAAGAAAATTTACACCAACTTCCATTAGTTCATGGAAAGGAAAATTAGTGCTGATATTGTTTAATTAATGTGCCATGTCTGTATCCAATTATCTGAGCGATTACTTTGAGACAATGAGTAATATAATAATAATGCTAATGTCCCATCATCTTGTTTTGAAATCTTGCATCATTTGTAATGTTTTTTATTCCTCTAAAAATAAAGAAATAATGATTAAATCATGTTAACTTCTGTGCAGTGTCATATATATTTAGTTTCTTATGAATTTTACAATACTTAAGGTTACATTTAAATTGTCAGATGCTAAACCCATATGTTTAGTAGCAACAATGAATAATGCATTCATTGACATTAAGTAAAACATACTCTAGAATAAAATCAAATATTTAAATCTGATGTGAGTACATTAACTGTGAAAACTTACAGCAACAAAGGCTCCTTTGCACTGGATCCTGAGGTCCTTGTGAGTCTCAAGCTGTGGGCTGTGCACCGGCTGCATGTAATTGATGGGTAGACAGACATACTCTGGACACATCTCAACACGGTGCAGGAAGCAACTGGTCTCAATGCAATGAAGAAATGATGTTAAACCTCATTATGAAATTTAGTTGCCAATATATTATTTATTCAGATCATGTTCATGTGTCTTTTAAAGACAACTTATGTTCTTCAATGAGAGGGAACTTGTTAGGCAACATAAATGATTACCTTTAACATGGAAGAATACTCAATTTTTAATTTTAACAAAGGGGAATTGTTATATGTGACAATATTGAGTATTATACACTTATTCTCCTAGAACATTTTAAACTAAATCTAACATATTTATTTTTATATTTTAGTTGAAAGTAATAGTGTATATTTATAGAACACAACCTATGTTCTAATCCTTATATACAATCAATGTTGAAAGTAGCTAAAGACAAAGGATCTACAAATTGTGGTACAGGGTTTCAGGGCAAATCCTGAGGAGATTCAACTGACTTTTTCAGATACAAAAGTTACATTTCTTTTTTTTTTTTTGTCTCTTTTTGAGACAGGGTCTCAATATGCAGTTCAGGCTGGCCTTAAGCTCACTTTGTAGCTCAGGCTGGTCTCGAACTCACAACAATCCTCCTGCCTCAGCCTCCCGAGTGCTGGGATTACAGGCATGCGCCACCACGCCCAGCTAAAAGTTACATTCCTTATTATATAGGTCTTGCTTTATCTTATCTTAATCATGCAGCATGAAAGTATAATAGAGAGGTATGAAAAGCGCAGCAATATTAATATGCTGAGCTGTAAAGGGTTCAAGTCAACAACTTCTGACATTGCCATTCCTACAGATAAACCACTACTATCATGGACTAGTGTAGCATATTGATTTATTTTGAAGAATTCATGCACCTACAGTATTTAAATGACAATGAAATGCCCATATCTGACAAAACTAAACAAAAAAGGGGTTACAAATGCAGGACCATTTTGTATCTGTATACACAAAATAGGATAGATATTCTGCTACTTTCTCTTAATTCAATGAGAATGAAGATTTGTACTAACAGTGTTTGAACAGGATATCATGTCTGCATCTTGTACTATGAATAACCACTAAGAAGACAACAATATGCAATTATTAATTATTGAAACTGTCCTATTAATTGGTTTTGAAACTTTCTCATTGCTATTTGCTTCTCAATAAAATTAATAAAAAAAGAAAGTAACTAAATGCAACTGACCTCACCAACCTATCATTTTGAGATGAGTATGCTAAATATACATTTTAACAATTTTCAAAATGTGGAACACATTGTGTAGTCCTGCTGGTACACAAATAGAGTACGCAAAGTTACTGCTCCAGTCTCCATGAAAATTCAAATATGCTGAGGTCCCCATTCTAGTCTCCACTCCCTACTTTGTTCCTAGCCTCTGGTAGGTACTGTTCTCTTCCTTATTTATATGAACATTTTTCTACATTATCCATATAAATGATATTTATTTGCCTTTCCCTGAAAACTTGTCTTTTAGCATAATGCGTTTCAGGGACATTCATGTTGTTTCAAATAAGAGTTTTCTTCTTTATAGAGCCTATGTAGCATTCCATCACATATATCACATTGTATCTCCATGTGTATCACTGACAAATATGCAGGTTGGAAGTATAGCAAGATATTTCCTTTATAAATCAATTTTAATTCCTTTGATTATAAACCAACGTTGGATTTTCTGAGTCATATGGAAACCTTCTGTTAGTCATTCAAATTTCTTTTGAAAAAACGTATGCTTGAACCTTTTATTTTTTAACATTTATTTTACCATTTGCGCTTTTGAAGACATTTTATTATATACAAAAAACAAGAAGCTGCATAACACAAACAAAAGAATAGCATTTTCTTTACATCTAGTGCAGACATGTTTTATAGAAGAATGTATAACACTATGGAAAATGAATTTTGAGTAATATTTTCTATAAAAACAAATTAAACTAGAGGACAACAAAATGAGCTTATAATTTATTAACTTCAAGATATATAGTCAACTTGCATAAACTTACATATGCTATTTTAAAAATTTATTTCTAAAATATCAGTAATTCAGGCAATTTTGATTTCCACAGGAGATAAAATGTCATTCACTTACTTTTTATAAAGAAAGGTATACATTAAGAACGTTAAATCTAATGCTAAGAAACTAATAGTGTACTTTAAAAATCAAATGGTGTAAAACCTGAATCCCTTATTTTAAATGGGAGATTATTTAAATTATTGCAACTGGGTTTGTTACCAATAAATTTTGAAATTAACTCCCGGCTTGGAGAGTTCATAAATGTTTTATTCCAATTCATGGGTTATGCATTTTTCTCTGTTGCTTTCTGAATTTTGTATAAAATTTTAGTGTAATTTAATGTAACTCAATTTACCCCTCTTTGCTTTCTTGCCTGTTGTTTTAGTCTTCCATCCAAGCAAATTTTGTCCAAGATAGTTTTGTGCAGCTTGTGCTACCTATTTAATTCTAATAGTTTCACTAGAAGATACTATAATTAGTACCACAGATGCTATATCTTCATACATATGATATTGAAGTATTTTTTCCAATTTGAGTTGTATTTGATATGTTTTTCTAGCTAAATATCTGATTTTGTTTACTTCTTTTGATAGATAAATAGATAGATATGTCTATTTTTAGTTTTATTAAAATCTTGATTGAAGACAGTGTCCTTTCATATGCTACGTTCCTGATTCTCTGTAATTAGTCACCTAACTGTGAATTCTAGGGATCACTCTTGGGGTACCCATCGCACTGCCCAGGGCCTCACAGCTCTTGTTACTCCAGTGCTGAGCTGCTCTTCTCATAGTTGTGTCACACAGCACTTGCAAATTAGGGCTGTGGCAATTCCAGGACTGTTTATTTTACTCAAGACTGCTTGGGTTGTGTCTAACCTTTTCTCATTTCAAGAGATTTGCAGTGTTTTTTGTTTCAGTGAAAAGTGAATAAGGAAGTGCCATGTATCACAAACTGCCCTGCAAAGTTTGTACACTTGCAAACTACTGACTCTTTTATTCAACAAATATTTGGACCTTTCCATTCATTTGTGTCTATTATTATTATTATTATTATCATTATTATTATTTCAGTACCACAGGTTGCAACTGGGACTTTGTACATGCCAAGCAGGTGTCTGTGCTGCTGCACTATCTCCCCAGCTTTTTACCCTTTTGTAGACTTCAGTATATAGAGTTTTCAATTTGCACATGTAATTTTAAGAAAGGTATATTTAAATCATCTCTGCATTTTATATATATGTTTCATCTTTGTCTTAGACAGATTTTTTTTTTCTTTTCAAATTTTTTTAAACTTTTGATACAGGTTTGCAATCAATATTGTTTACATTCATGGTGGCATATTGGTACATGGGTATAGCACATTTCAATTCTTTTCTCTTTCTCCCCTGCATGTGCCTTTTGTATTTCTACCAACAGATTCATTTATTTTCAAAATATCATTAAAATGTTTATCATAAATATAGATTAAATACCAGACAAACTCGTCAAAGAAGATATAAACCTGGCAGAGAATGCATATTTTTAAGGTTCGTTATTTGGTATAGCATCTCACCAGGCAGCTCAGACTAACAATGATCCTCCTGCTTTCAGTCACCCATGTGCTGGGATTGCGGGCAGGCACCACCACAACCAGAATTGGAGGCTGGTCCAGCACACCGAGAAGCAGGACCAGAGCAGCATGTGGGGCCAGGGATCAAACCCTGGTCCCTGGACTTGCCTAAGCAGGCACTTAGTCTGCTTAGCTATCTTGCCAGCCCAAAAATGTGCATTTTTAGATACAGCATCCAGATTGGATTATTATAGCCTATTTTTCCTTTCTTTTTTTCCTTGTTGTATTTTATTTTGACAGAAAAAGAAAGAGATAGCGATTTATATGAGAGAAGCCATGTGATATTTAAGCTTCTCTGTCTGAGTTATTTCAGCATTATCGTCTAAACTTTTTCCTATGCCCTACAAAAGATTTTAGAAAGATATAACCCTATTTTCCTATTATTTCCTTTTTTGTTTGCATTTTTGGTGTCTTATCCACAGAAACACATGCCAAATTGTGTGTGTGTGTCTGTGTGTGTGTGTGAGATTGTATCCCTTATGTTTCTTCTAGTAAGCTGAAAGTTGCTATTGAGTGTTTCTTTCATTATTGTGGATTGTGGTGCATAGTGAGATTCAGAGCTCCAGCTACACTGTTCTTTGTGAGATTGTTGATTCCTACATCATAGTGTCAAAAACCATTTTCTCAAATGGGTGTTCTTGGTGTCTTTATGAAAACCTAGTGGAAAGTAAAATATGAATAATTTTCTGGTTCTCTGCACTGTTCCTTTAGTACAGGTGTCTGTCCTTATCCCACCTCCATGTTTTCACTACTATAGTCTTGCCATATGGCTTGAAGTTAAATATGGTGTTGAATGTATTCTTGTTCATTTTGCTTGCAATTGTTTTAGTTATTGAGAGTGTTTGGAATCTTTTGTGGATACATAAAGGTTCATGAGTTTTTTTCCATTTCTACAAAGAATTTATTTGGTATTCTGATTCTTCATATCAGCATACAGATTCCATTCAATCTATATTGTACTTTGGGTACTATGGCGAATTTTAATAATATCAACTCTTCTACTTTATGAGCATGGGATGCTTTTCATTTTTATATGACATGTTGAACTTTTTCATCAGTGTTTCATCATTTGTATGGTGGTATTTCATGGATAAAATTATTACTATTTTATATTTTAGTAATTGCATTTCAGGTTGCTTTCCTGATATAATCGTGTATGTCATATTTTACTGATGTATACAAATACTACTGGTATATATTTTATGCATATGATGGGTAAGGTAATGATCCTGAGAATCTTTAGCAAGTACTTGAAAATAGCAGATAATTTGTAGGATTCTCACCCCGACTAACTATATATGCTGATACCTATAAAGTAAACAACTGCTCTAGAGATATCAGTGTATAATAGTAGGGTCATGACTGGAATTCCTGTCATTCTGGCCTTTGAAATAAGCACTGCTTGTTATGACATCCAGTTACTGCCATTCTGTATCTTAGGTAAATGTTCATTTAATAAAAGGGGTAAGAAATGAAAACAAGAGACAAGAAAAAATGGTTAGATTTCTAAATTTCTGTGTAAAAGTATGTAATTCTTTATTCCTATATTTTTATTTTTATTTATTTTTTTATTTTCAACTCAATATATTTATTTAGTTATTTAATTTTTATGATTACAAACATACATTTAATCATAAAACTCTTTTTAGTGCAACAGATTCAGTAATTTACACATTGCATTTTGTTTTCTTAGTGGTTATTTGTTGTACAAGGTGCAGACGTGATATTCTATTTACAAACACCATTAGAGTAGATCACTCTATTCATTGAATTAAGATAATGTAGCTGTATACCTCTTTTTTAGAGCTAATTTATAGTACAATTTCCATAACTGATACTTTTTACATTGTTTTTTATTATTATTATTATTTTTATTAAAGAACGAATAGCAATGAGACATTTTCAAGACAAATAAATTAGTTGAATGACAATGGAGTGCCCACCTTTGACAGATGTAGACAAAGGAAGGGGTATAGAAAGAAAAAATCATGATGTGTCTGTATAGACAGTACAGTTGGGATAGATAATGCTGTGCTTCTACATAATCCTATGAGAGGCAACATCTGCACTAATGGTTGTTGGACAGGATATTATGTCGGCTTCTAGTACTACGGTCATCAACTAGGAAAATAATTATTGAATTTTTGATATAATTCATGTATAAAAAATAAGCTAAGTAAGCAGCTACACTCTTAATTTACTGATAAGAGACATCTACTAAAGTAATATCTGTAAATATAATATCATGTATGTACCTTGTATGATACCAAAACATTATGCAAACAGTTTGCAATGTATTAATTTATCGAATCTGTCCTGTTAAGGTGTCTTGAAACTCTCTGATTGATATTTGTACTTCAATAAAATAAAAAAAATAAAAAAATATATAACATCATAGTACCCAAGGTGATGTCACAGTGCTCTATTAGTGTCAACATATTTTATATTGGGACCTCATGATACCCATTTGGAACAGGGCAATTCTCCCTGATTACACCACAATTCCAAAGTTATGACATCATATTTCTCTCCTTGTGTTGTCATTTATAAAATCACAATGCCACATCTGAATATTATAACACAATTCCATATTGTGACCTCAGATTTCCCCTTTATTATGTAAGAATTTTCTTTCTGTCCTTACATTTGACCACGGTGACATCATAGTGGTCCAAATCTGACATTATAATCCCCCATTATACACCAGAATGATCTATTTTTGAACCACAGTGAAAATGTTTCGGAAACATTACAAAAACAGTTTGCGATGTATTGATTTGTCGAATTTGTCCTGTTTTTTGTATTCCTATATTTTTAAATTTTTTTGTATTTTTTTCTTCATATTCTATAAGGGACTTAAAGGTTAATATATTAATTCCAAGTGGAAAATACCTGGTCTATGTTATGCCTAAGATGTTTGATATTCAGACAGATGGTGAGGTTAAGCTCTACTACCTATGTTGTAGGGTAATAATAATGAGCTTGTCTTCTGGAGGGTTAACTACATAAGCTTACAGATCAAAAATTACACAAAACAAGGGCTACAAGGATGGCCAACATTTTGGCCTTACCCTGTCAAAGTCAGTGAAGACTCAGGCCGTACGAGAACCTATATTGTAACATCTTGTAACTCAATTGTGTCCTCAAGGGCATTATGAGACCACAGAGGAATGTGATTGATGATGTAGTGTGTTCCTAAAGAGAGTCACATGGAAACAAAACATTCTCTCAGGCTTTCACAGAGAGCAAATTGGTCAAGCAATGGCTGTGACTCATCCACATGGCTGACACAGACAAAGGGTCTACAAAGTGTGGTACAGGGTGTCAGGATAAATCCTAAGAGGACTTGACTGACCTTATCAGATACAAAAGTTACAATTCTTGTTATACAGGTCTTGCTTTTTCTTGGTCTTAACCATTCAGCAGAAAAGTATAAAAACAAATTATAAAAAATTAAGCCATATTAGTATGTTGAGCTGTAAATACCTCAGGTCTCAACTTCTGACTTTGCCAGTCTTATAGGAAACATACTACTGTTATGGACTACTGGACTATATTGGAATATTTTGCTGAAATTCATGCACCTATAATGTTTAATTGACAGTG
>PVKA01012314.1:0-25360 GCA_004027165.1 Ctenomys sociabilis
TTTTTTTTTTTTTTTTTTTTTTTTGTCTTTTTGAGACAGGGTCTCACTATGCAGTTCAGGCTGGCCTTAAGCTCACTTTGTAGCTCAGGCTGGTCTTGAACTCACAGCAATCCTCCTACCTCAGCCTCCCAAGTACTAGGATTATAGGCATGCACCACCACACCCAGTTTATAGCTCCTCTTCTAAGCCTTGCTCCTGCAAGAGAGACTGCTGCCCTTCCGGGTCTGGACGTGGCCCCCTCCTGCAGGCCACCAGGTGTTCCCAAGGCTGGTGCAGCACAAGGACTCTGAGACCCAAAGGCAGTGCTGGGCTTTTTGCCCTCTGGCTGCCCCCAGGGAGGGATGACTGCTGGACGCTGGCCTGAGCTGCCGCTGTGTCCCTGACCACAACCATCCTTTCCCAGCAGTGCAGCTGTAGACATGGGAGCCAGGGCCGGGCTGCAGGGGCAAGGTGAGAGGGGCTGCAGATGCAGACCAGGGATCAGTGGGAGCTCATGTCTGCCCTGACCCAAGTGGAGCCCCAAGGGACCTAGGAGCCCAGCACTCACCTCTATGGGCCTCCCTCCACGTGACCCTCAGTGCCCTTCCAGGTGGGGCAAGCTCTGTGGCAGTGGACACATGGCAATCATGCCCACATTTTCACCTCTCCAAGTGGCCAAATGCTAAGCCACAGGCCAGTTCTGTGCAGCCTAAAGCTGGAGCTGGTCTCACCCCTGCTCTGGCCTCTGGTTGGCATGGGCGCTGTATGTAGACAGTGCTCAGGGCTAGGGTGCCCAGCGCTGAGCAGTGGGGCTGAAGGCAGCAGGCGGCCGACGGGTGGCGGCTACCCCAGTGTGCGCATGTCCTGAGTGGGGACTCTGCGGCAGGGCCTGGACACTTCGGGAAATGGTGTGGAATTCAGGCCAAGGAGAAGCCAGAGCAGTGAAGGCTCCCCGCAGACCCAGCCCAGGAGCTTGCTGGGTGGTGCTGTCACTTGGGAGGCCAGGCCACGGGGAGGCTCTGGAGGCTGGAGTGGGTGCCAAGCCAGGGACAGGGCAGCGCTGCCCCCTGGTGAAGATGGCCTGGAGATGAAGGTGCCGCTGCGAGGTCCCTGGCCCTGGTGTTTGTCCCCTGGGCAGCCTGCTGGGAAGCCCCGCTGAGGGCCAGGAACCACAGGGCAGAACTTCCCAGGGAAAGGGCGAGGCTTGCAGTGGTCTCTGTCCCCGGTGGCCGGTCGGCCCTGAAAGAGGCCTGGGACAGGTTCTTCCTGAATCTCAGAACACGGGCTGGGCTGGGCTGGCACGGGGATCAGGCTGCTTTGGCACGTCCTGGCTCAAGAGGCCGGGCCTCAGCTTGCCATCTCCAGTGTACACGAGGGTAGAGAACGGTTCTAGGGAGGAGGAACAGCTCCACCTGCTGCTCAGATGGCCCGTTCGCTCCGTGCGGCGAGGGACCTGGGCGCTGCTGAGTGAGGAGGAGCCTGGGGCAAGTCCTCGGGGCCTCCCTCCCTTGCCTGTCTTGGGTCTGGCTGGGATACCAGGAGCCAGGGTCGTCACAGGGGCCCTGCCTGTGCCTCTGCACCACCAGCCAGCAGGCGCTCTGGACTCCCCCAGGGTGGCGAGAAGCTGGCCTGCAATGGCTGGCCTGAATAGAACTCTAGGGCCTGAACAGGACTGTCCTGTGCCCTGGGGCAGTCCCAGAGGCCAGGACTCTGTACTGAGGGCTATCAGGTGGCCTCAGGCCACCCTTGCCTGCAGGCCTGGACAGGGGAGCTGGACTGAGTATTTCTGTTTGGCCACGGACACAGTGCCTGGCTCTGCCCAGAGAGGGTACAGTGGGGTCCATGAGAGGGAGGGTAGACTATATCCATTGCGGGCCAATGCAACCACCCTTCCTGAGTCCCAACGGTGGCCACCGCTCTCCCCAGGCCTGACCCTTAGGGGGAGTGGACTCTCCCTGCACTCAGGATCTCCTCTGCTCTGCCATGGGACAGCATGGCAAAGACACGCATTTAACTGCCAGGGCATCTGGGCCCTGTGGCCGTGGGGTGCTGGGACTCCTCTCAGGCCTGGGCTTTGTCAGGCCCTTCTGCTGGAGCCCCATAAGTCTCCTGGTCAGCATCACAGCCCTACTCAGCAGTCCCTGGGCTCCTGTATCTGAATGTCACAGCTCCACAGTGACAACTTAGGTGGGCAAGAAGCAGGTGATGCCACAGTTCCCCAGGAAATGACCCTGCACCAGGGCCAGCTGGGCCACTCTGTCCTGCTGGGGGCCATCTTGGTTCACTCCTGACTCCCGCATGGCTGTTCATGTGTTTGCCACTCTTCTGAGAGGACAATTCCCTGTGTCACTTTACCACAGCAACACTGCTCTGGTAGCTTCTGCCTCCTGCCTACGCCTGGGGCAGGTCCTGCTGTCCCCACAATGCTCGGCCCCAAAGTTCAGGAGGCCTCATCTCAGCTTCCCTGTGCATCTCTGTCGGCGCCCTTGGAGGCCCCGCTGCCCTTGTTCTGAGGGACAGGCAGGGTCTTGCACCGTCCAGCAGGGATCTCCACCCCAGGACCAGGCGCAGCTGCCCCGCTGGGCTGCGGCTCTTGGCTGTGCTGGGTCTTGGCCATGTCCTGTCTGCTATGCAGGCCAGTCCCATGCTCTGCCCTGCCTGTCTGGGCCCAAGCTCTCGGATGCTGGTCCAGGTGCCTGGCAAGTTGGTTCTGACTCACAGGCTGGCATCCAGGGAGGTGCAGCGTGTGGACTTTGGGCCAAAGGGCTCTTTTGTGAGCCAGAACCTTCACCTGACAGAGAAGGCCTGGAGTCCCGGGTGGCCTTGGAGGCGATGCCTGAAGCTGGGACGGGGTAAACGGCACAGGTTCTGCTCAGGAGAGGCCTGGGCTCCGCGCCATGCACCATCACCCTGGGGGCCGCCTGGAGCCCGGGGTGGGTCTCATGATCGCCTCCTGTGCTCAGGGTTGAGCACCACCTCTGTGACACGACAGCACGCTGGGGCTGGGTTGGGAGCCTGGACACACTGGATGCAAGAGGTTTTGGGGCCAGAATCCGCAGGGGCCCCAGAAATCGTTACCTTTTATTTTTTTGGCAGAACTGGGGATTGAACTCAGGCCCTTGCGCTTGCCATGGAAGCGCTTATTCCACTGAGCCATCTCCCCGGCCCTCCTTTTTGTTTTTTGTTACTGGAGGTTGAACACAGGGAACACTCAGCCATCCCCCAACCCTTTTTAAAAACATTGGTACATTTTAAGTGTTCATAATTATCACACCCATCATAGGGAATTTGTACCTGTACACGATACATCTTGCTTCCTCCCCCCCTTCAGCCCCTCTTATCCTATTTAAAAAAGCTTTGTTTCGATTTTTTCCTTTTTCTTTCTTTCTTTAAAAAAATTATTTATTTATTTGATACAGGGTTTTGCTACATAGCTTAGGCTTGTAGTGACCCTCCTGGCTCAGCCTCCCCAGCGCTGGGATTACAGGCGTGTGCCACCACACCTGGTCTCACTGGTCAGCGCAGTGTGACTGGTGTTCCAGGGCTGCCATGGCATGTGGTACCAGGATCAAACTCGGGTCCTTGCACTTGTGAGGCAGGCACGCAGACCACCGAGCTACCTCCCAGCCCTCTCTTATTTTTTCTTGTTCCTTTCTCTCTCCCTACTGCCTTGTTCCCTTCTTCACTTGACCATTTCCCTCCCATTTCCCAATATCTGTCACACATTTTGTTCCTTATTTATACTTTCGGTTCCTCACACCAAAGAAACAGCGCAGTATTTAAACACGTGTCTGATTTTTTTTTGCATTTTTGAGACAGGGTCGTGTTATGCAGTTCCTGCTGGCCTTGCACTCACTCGGTAGCCCAGGCTGGTCTCAAATTTGCGAAGATCCTCTTGCCACAGCCCCCTGAGTTCTGGGACTTCAGGTGTACACCACACCCGGCACATGTGCCTGGTTTGTTTCACTTAGAGTATCGTCTCAAGGTGCATCCATTTAGCTAGAAATGTCTCAACTTTATCCTTTTTTATGGCTGAGTGGTACTCCACAGTATTAAAAAAAAAACCCCTTCTTTAGCCATCACTGGTTGATGGGGATTTGGGCTATTTCCAAGATCTAACTATTACAAACAGTACTGCTATAGCCATGGGTGTGCACACATCACTGTGGTATGATGATTTTAAATCTTTGGGGAATATATCAAGAACAGCGAGGTCAAATGGAACCTCTAATTTTAGTTTTTTGAGGAATCTTCACATTGAGTCTTTACATTTGGGAGGACTGATTTTTTTTTTTAAGTTTTTTATATATTCTAATTATTATTCCTTTGAGGAACAGCTGACAAACATTTTTTCCCACACTGTGGGTTGTCTCTGCACTGTTAGTGGTTTCTGTGCTGTGCAAAAGCTTCCTAATCAGACGAGATCCTGGCTGCTCTGTGTGGCGGCACCTGTGTGACCCACTCTGTCTGCAGCGACGTCTGCAGGAGCATCTCACCTTCCAGCAGAGTTAGGGCTTCTATTTTAATAGTTAGATCTTTAATCCTTTTTGATTTTAGTGCGTAGTGAGAGACATGGGGTCAGCTGTCGTCTTCAGCACATGGAAAGCCACTTCTTCCAGCACCATTTATTAAAGAGGCTTTGCTCCAGTGAAGGTGTTTGGGTATTCTGTCAAAGGTGGCTGTGTGAGTCTGCAGTTGCTTTTACATCCTGTAATCATGGATCCTCAGGTTGGCTTTTGCCTGTGCCATGCTTTGTTTTTTTTAACCACAGGAGCTTCGTAGCATAATTTCAAGTCAGGGACTGCAATACCCTGCCTCGCCTTTGTTGCCCAGAACTTAGTTTTGCTCTTCTAGGTTCCAAACAAATTTTAGCATTGTTTCCTCTAATTTGGTGAGATATTTTTGATCAGAATTGCATTGAGTCTGTGTAACAATTTTGGAAGTATGCATTTTTTTTTGCAGACCAGGGATCGAACTCAGGCTCTCGAGCTTGCCAGGGAAGCACTTATTCCACCGAGCCACCTCCCTGGCCCAGTGTGGCTATTTTCACCATGTTGGCTCTTTCTACTCAAGAGGATAGGGTATGTTTCCATTTTCTGATATCCTCTTCAATCTCCTTTTGTAGAACAATGCAGCTTTCAATGTAAAGATCTTTTACCTCATTAGATCAATTGCTATGTATTTCTTTCTTTCTTTCTTTTTTTTGATGCTATTATGAAAGATGCTGTTTCCCTAATTTTTCTGCTAGTTTGTTTGGGTATAGGACTGCTATTGATTTTTGAGTGTTGACGTCTACACTATGGAATTTGGTTATTAAATCTAAGTCTTTTGGTGGAGTTTTTCGGGTTTTCTATGCAGAGAATTACATCATCTACAAATAATAATAAGTTAACTTCTTCCTCTCCTATTTTTCTTTCTTTTGGCTAATTGCTCTGGTTAATGTTTCCTGAACTATGTTGAGTGAGAGTGGTGACAGTGAACACCCTTGTCTTGGTCCTGATTTTAGTGTAAAAGCTGTCAGTTTTTGTTCACTTTGTATGATGTTGGCTGTTGGTTTGTCATAAATGGCTTTTTAGCAGATTGAGATGAAGCATATCTATTCCAATCTTCTGTAGGTTTTTAAATCATGAACGACTGTTAAGACTTCTGTCACAAGCTGTTTTGCATCAGAGATGAACTTGTAGCTTTGTCTTTGATTCTGTTAACATATTACACTTATTCATCTATACCTGTTGACCCACCCCTGCATGCCTGGGATGGATCCCACCCGATGATCATGCTGTGTAATCTTCTTGATGGTTTGCTGCATTCTGCTTGCTGGTGTCTTGATGGGGATTTGTGTGTCTATATTTGCTAGGGAGACTGACCAATATAATTCTCTTGTTTGGGTTGCATCCTTTTTTGATTTTGGTATCAGTTGTTAAACTGCTTCCAGGAATTTGAAAGTAGTGCTTTCTTTTCAATTTCAGTTTGAAAAATAGCAGTGTTAGGCATTCCCTATGTCTTTTGTAGAAATCAGTAGTTAATCCACTAGGGCCTGGGTGTTTTTTGTTGGTAAGTTTTTAATTATACTTCAGTTTCATTGACTGACATTTGTTTATTTAGAAATTTTATATCTTCTTGATTCAGCTTTAGTAATATGTATCTAAAATTTGTGCATTTTGTCTGCATTTTCTTACTAGAATATGGGTTCTCAAACTCTTTGATTCACTGATTCTTTGTATTGTTTTCTTAGTCTCAATTGCATTAATTTCTCCTGGGACCTTTATCATTTCCTCCCACAAACAAACCTGGGCTTGGCTTGCTCTTCTTTTCTAGCATGGAGGTTCAACTTTTTTTTTTTCCTTTTTTTTTTTTTTTTTTTGGTGCAGGGTCTCACTATGCATGCAACCCACATTCATTGTGATCTTCCTGCTGTTTGCCTCCCATGTGCTGGGATTACAGGAGCGCACCACCACGCCCGGATTGCATTGCCGGCTCAGCGCACCCGAAGGCGGGGCCGGCGCGGCTTGGGGAACCAAGGATCGAACACTGGTCCCTGCGCTTACCTAAGCAAGCACTTAGTCCGCTGAGCTATACCGCCGGCCCTCTAGCATGGAGGTTCAACTTTAACTTACTTGAGTTTGCAATGTTTTCTTCATACAGGAATTCACAGCTATAATTGTCCCTTATGGGGCTGTTTCCATTGTGCCCTGTAACTCCTGCCAAGCTGTACTGGCATTACCATTTAATCGTAGAAACTGTCTAATTTCTTCTTTAATTTAATCTGTAACCTCCTGGCTGTTCAAAACGGTGTTACTTAATTTCCATGCATTTATGAAGCTCTGTGGTTTCTTTCATCAGTGATTTCCGTTTTCATTGCACTAAGGTCTGATAATGTTCATGGGACAATTTCAATTCCTTTGCATTTCCTTAAGCATGTCCTATGAGCTAGTGTTAGGGTTTTTGTCTAGTTGTGCCCAAGCCTCATGCAGTCACGGGCTGGCTTCTAGGGTTTGTGATTTATTCATGATCCAATGCTGGGATTATGGCGTGAGTGCTGCACCCACCCTGGGGTGGGCGATCTGCACTAGGATGTAAGGAGGGGACGGAGGCTTGCTGGCTGCCCCAGCCCTACCTCCTCCCTTGGCTCTCTGCTGCTTTTTGCTGCCATGAATGGCCAAACTCTCCCATGTGCTGCTCTGCCTTGGAGCCAGCTGAGTAGGACTGAAACCTCCACTAAATGTGAACTAAATAAACTTTTCCTTCCTTAATTCTGGGTGCTGGGTATCCCGTCCCAGAAACAAGAGTAACTGAGACCGCTAGTATGTGGTCCGTCTTCGAGAACGTCCCAGGCACAGCTGAGAATGTAGATTCTGATGCTGCGGATGGAACACTCAGTAGACATAGTCTAAGTCCACTTGTTCAAAAGCTGGGTTCAATTCTGACACTTCTTTGCTGTCTCTTGTCTAGTTCATTCGTGGCCATGGCACACTGAGCCCCCTTCCACTGCAGCAGTGCGTGCTTGCTGTGTCACGCGTGGCCTGCAGCTCCACACGCTTCATCTGTTGTGCTGGTGACGGGCAGCTCTGCCTTGCAGGGGTCCCTTTACAAGGGTGCAGTGTACTTCTTTGTTCCTCTTAACCAGTCTTGGCTTGGAATCCACTTTGTCTGCAAATAGAATAGCTGTCCCTGCTTCCTTCTGGATTCCTGTGGCATGAAGGATTATTTTCCATCCTTTGACTTTCAGTCTATTAATTTCTTTTTGAGCTAAATGCATTTCTGAAGTGCAGTATACTGTTAGGTCTTGCTTCTTGATCCACTCTGTCAGTCTGTTTCTTTTGATTGTTGAATTGAGACCATTTACATTGATGGTCATAATGGATAGGCACTGACTTATCCTTGTCATGTTATTTTCCCATTGCTGACTCCCCCTTTTACCTCATATTTAACTGCTTGCCCTGCCTGGGAGATTCATTCTGATGGGGTTCATGGAGTTGCAGACCTTGTTATCTGTTTCTGGAATGTTCTTCAGAGCATGCTGAAGAGCAGGTTTGGTGGTCATGAATTTCCTCTGGCATTCTTTGTCATGGAAGTATTTATTTCTCTACTAGTTTTGAAAAATAGTTTTGCAGCGCACATCAATCTGGGCTTGGAGTTTTCTTTTGGGGCTTGAAATACTTTACTCCAAGTTCTTCTTGACTTGAGGGTTTGTGTTGACAAGTCTCCTGTGATTCTCATGGGTTTTCCTTTGTTAATTATTTCTCTTCTCTAAAAGCTTTTAATATATATATATATATATATATATATATATATATATATATATATATATATATATATATATATATATATATATATATATATAATTTGTGGAACTGGGGATTGAACTCAGGCCCTTTTGCTTGCCAGAGAAGCACTTATTCCACTGAGCCATCTCCCCGGCTCCTAATATTATGTTCTTGTATTGAATTTCTAGACTCTTGGCTATGACATGCCTCTGTGCAGATTTTTTGGTCGTGTTTATTTGAAGTTCTGTATGCCCCACTTGTCTGTGTGTCAAATGTTTTTTCTATGCTTGGGAAGTTTTCTGTCATTGCTTCTGTGAACTGGCACAATCTCCTTTTTCTTTCTTTCTCTCTTTTTCTTTGGTGAGACAGGGTCTCATCCAGTTTGGGCTGGTTTGTGCTCACTTTTGTAGCCCCCAGGCTGGTTTTGAACTTGCAGCAATCCTTCTGTATCAAGCTCCCGAGTGTGGGGATTACAGGTGTGCACCACCATGCCAGTTTATGGGGCCAGGGTGGGGCACCTGGGGTTCTTGGGGTGGCACAGCATGCAGGGCCAGGGATCAAACTTGGGACCTTGTGCTTGCCAAGCAGGTGCGTAGGTCACTGAGCTATCTCGCCAGCTCCCTCCTTTTTTATTGACTTAAAACTCAAGACCTTTTCCTTGCCAGGAAGGTAATGTGCCACTGAGCTATATCCCCAGCCTTATCCAGTCAATCTTATGTTATTCTGCTTTGCATCATCTGGAAGCTACTGGGTTGATATTTTAGGGCTCTGTGCTATTGTTAAGAAATCTTTGCAAGATCACTAACTACAGGGCTGGGGAGATAGCTCAGCAGCATAAGCCAAAAAGAAAAAAAAATCACAAATGCCAATCCCATCTTCTATGCCTGGCAGTCTGTCCTCACAGTAGCTCATTCTGCTGCAATTTCAATGGGATTTTTAACCTCTTGGATGTGTGCCTGAATGTTTCATGGATTTTGTTTCTTTCCTATGTTCAGCATTTATGGTTTCCATCATTGTTCTAAACCTTATTTATTTACTTATTTGGTACAGGGTCTCCCTACACAGCTTAGACTCATAGTGATCCTTCTGTCTCTGGCTTGAGTGCTGGGCTTACAAGCATGTGCCAGAATGCCATGTCTGGGACCAGCATAGCACACCCAGGGCTCTGGGGCCGGCACAGCATGTGGTACTGGGGATTGGGCCCAGGTCCTGGTGCTGGCCAGGCAGGCGCTTAGACCCCTCCAAGCTGTGTCCCCAGCCAGATGCTCTATTTTTAAAGTCTGCATCTTCTTTTTTTTTTTTTTTTTTTTTTTTGTCTTTTTGAGACAGGGTTTCACTATGCAGTTCAGGCTGGCCTTAAGCTCACTTTGTAGCTCAGGCTGATTTCGAACTCACAACAATCCTCCTGCCTCAGCCTCCCGAGTGCTGGGATTACAGGCCTGCGCCACCAGGCCCGGCTTAAAGTCTGCATCTTCTTGAGAGTCAGTGGTCATTCCTTTCATTATGGCACCATCTCTGTAGATGTCTGAGAAAGAATTCTGACTTTTTTCTTGAGCCTGATTTATCTGCTTTGTTCCTTCTGCTGTTAGCACTCAGACGGTCCAGATAGGAGCCTTCCAAATCATTCTATCTCGCTGTCTCCTGGGTCTGTCTGTGGTGAGCTGAAGTCTGGGGTTGCATCTTGCTTAAGCGCCTTCTCATTTTTTACTTTTCAAAAGTTTAACTCCTGGGTTGATGCTTACAAATGGCTTAAGGCAGGTAGCTGTGTTGCTAGTCTTTTTTGTTGTTGTTGTTTTGCAGAACTGGGAATTGAACTCAGCCCCTTGCACTTGCCAGGGAAGCGCTTATTCTACTGATCAATCTCCCCGGCCCTGTGTTGCTAGTCTTTAGAACCCTTAGAAAATGAGTCAGAGGTATCTTCCAGGTGTGGCTGGCTTTATTTTTAACTCTGTAGCCGGATCCTAGGATCCTATACCTCCAACTTCCTGGGAACATGAAGTTGGCCTAGGCCCTGGTTCTCTGGCACTGTCCTATATAATTGCTTATGACCCTTAGGCTATCTCAGTCTTTGTGCTCTAGGAAGAACAACTGGTTAGAATAATTATTTCACCTCGGCTAAAGTGGTACGGTCAGCAACAGCAACAGCATCCGGCACAGCCCAGAGGACGACAGGCGGGGCTCGCTCACCGCCCTTCTGGACTGTGGCTCTATGGCCACATCTAAAACAACGGAAGGTATGACTGTGCCACCAGCACAGTGATTTTACCCTCAGGGGAGAAAATGTGAAAGAACTTGGGAGGAAACAGAGAAATCGGGGCCAGGGAGATGGCTCAGTGGAATAAGTGCTTCCCTGGCAAGCGCAGGGGCCTGAGTTCGATCCTCGGTTCCACAAAAAAAAAAAAAAAAAAAAAAAAAAAAAAAAAAAAAAAAAAAAAAAAAAAAAAAAAAAAAAAAAAAAAAAAAAAAAAAAAAAAAAAAAAAAAAAAAAAAGAGAGAGAGAGAGAGAGAGAGAAACACAGAAATAGAAGAAGAAGATACTAGATACATCAGGCTCAAGGACAAAGGAAGGTTACATGAACTTGGGAAAGAAGATGGAAGGGAAAGCAAGGGAGAAGCAAAAAAACAAAACAATGACAATAAGCCTAGAAACCATGTTCACACTGGTACAAAAACAAGAACAAGCACTCAATAAAAAACAAAACAAAAACAAGACAACAAACACAAAGGAGAGGAAAGAAGAATGTCCATTTCACGGAGCTCTCTGCTATAACCGGTAGGCAGAGTCAGCAAAGAGCCCACATCTGTGTTTATTAATCCCAGCAGCCAGCAGAGCCTATGCTGAGGCAGTGGATAATCCAGCGAGGCTTTACCTTCCGTTCCACTGGCGCCCAGGCTGGCTTCTGGCAGGAGCACTCCATGTGTCTCGTGCTGGCCTCAACTCAGCTCCCTGACCTCAGAGGGACTTGAAGTCTCCTCTGCCTCACCCTGACACTGGGAGTGGCTAGATGGAGCCAGCTGAAGCTGCTCTGAGTCTGCAGCTCCCCTGGCCTCTCTCCAAGATGGCTCCCAGCCAATCGCCCCCTCCTGGGGTCACCCCAACCCGGATAACCCACCAGCCACTGGAATCCAGTGCTTACACTGCCCTGTCCCACTGGTGTGTTTCTCCCTGGACGTCTCTGGGGTCATCAGTGGTCACCATGTGCCTGTAGGTTTGAGCTGTCCCTCCCAAGCAGTAAACCAGGGATCAGGGAGAAAGCACTGCTTCTCACCTCCTTCCTATGCACTGAGGCCTTTTTCTTTGATCTCCCTGTGGGTTTTGATTCTCACCTCAGGTCCCAGGGACCCATTTCCCTCTTTTTCTTCCTCATGTTACTATATGCCAGTATTTGCACACCAAATCTCAGAGAGGCTCTTTCTGTGCTCTTCACCACCCCACCACCTTCCTAGATGTCTCCAGTCCATTTTATTTTGAGATAGAGTCCTGTTAAGTTGTCCAGGCCATCCTTAAACTTGTGAGCCCTTTGCCTCAGCCTGCCAAGCAGCTGGGACTGCCAGTGTGCGCGCCACTGTGCGCGCCACTGTGCTGGCTCCAGTCACCCTCTTTTCCATCCAGTCTCCTAACGAGTGACATGGGCACAAGCACAGTCTCTGCCCACAGGAGCCCAAGACTGTCGTCACAGTCCCAAATGACCTCTCTGGCACACAGACCCCTCAGCTCTGCAGACAGCAGCCAGTGCCCACATTGTGCCACTCTGTGGTGCTCCCTCAGGGGCCTGGGTGCTTGCAGGAGAGGAGGTGGTCTGCCTCAGGCCCTCCCGCAGCCCTCAGATCCCACACTGCCTTCTTCCTACAGCTCAGCTGGAGCTTCTGGCCTGAGAGTCAGGCCCTGGGCTCCTGTCTGGGAGGAATCCCGGGTGCAGGAGGGCACCGGGGGACACTCTGAGCTCTCACCACCCTGACTTCCAGTCAGCAGCACATGATAGCTGATCCCAGGACAGCTAAAGGACTCAGTGCCCGTGGCGTGCTTATGGTGCCCTGTGCTTCCTCATGAGGACGCTGGCTGCTGGGCAATGCTTGGAGCCCCTGGCCGCAGAGCCTCACGGGGGATGGGTACCTCGTATGTGGAGCCATCAGCACAGCACAGCACCCCGTGTCCCTGGCGCCAGTCCTGGATCCAGTCGCCTTCATACTTGTCACCATTCCTGAGGGCACAGCAGAGGGGTCTCAGGTGGGACCAGGTGGCACCATGATTCAGACCGGCTCCTCCAGCTGGGCTCAGCACCCATCACAGGGACCAAGGCAAAAATAGGCCCTGAGCAGATGGCCTGTGAGCTGGCCCCTTGCTGGGCGCAGAGAGCGCGGGGACAGGCAGGGCACGTCTGCCTATCCGGACCAGTGGCAGCCTCAGAACAGAGAGTAGAGGCAGAGGTGTGGGGCTGGGAGAAGCCAACAGGCCCTGGTTTTGGCTTAGCACATGTAGCCCTGCCTGGAGGGGCCGTGCTGGGGGAGGGGTCTTCAGTCCCCCTACCTTCTGGCCCAACCTCCCCTCCAGACCTCCAGATACCTTAATAGCGCAGACAGCTCTTTGTACTAAGCAATCATTAGAAACAGGGATCTGGGATGGCTGAGCATGGGGACTTGCCTGCGTGTGTGTGCGGCTGGAGTTCCTTCCCGCAGGGGATGCGTCCAGAGGCCCAGTCTCTGGCAGAGCCACCCTCCCACCCCGGAGACCCCAGGATTCTCACGCCTCCAGCTGTGTACTCACTCAAAGAGCATCTGCCCCCAGCCATGCCTCTTGTTGCCATGGAAGGAGCCCCGGTACACCTGTCCATCTGGGTCCACCAGGACCCCCTGTCCTAGGGGAGCCAAAGGTTCTAGTTTCGCTTCATGCCCCCAGCCAGGATGCCCCACCGCCCTGCCCTAGGAAGGACTCAGCCTGCAGCCCTTGGACTGCCCCATCTGGCAGTGGGATCATGCGTCTGGGCAGGACAGCGTGTTCAGGACCCCTTGGGAACAGGGGGCAGCAGCCGTGATGGGGGCCACCGCCTGGATCAGCCTGGCTTGAGAGGCTCTGGGTGGGTGCCTCGTGCGGGCCCCCAGACCCGCACTCTGAGGGGCCCGGGGGAAAACACAAGAGGGCTCGGCAGCCAGGTGTGAGCCCCTCAGTGAGGGGTGGATCACCACGCAGCGGCAGAGCACCGTGTGCTGTGCACCACGGGACACCCGGCAGGGTCGGGCTCCTGGGGTGCAGGGCCCTGGCCTGGGCTGCCGATGCGCACCGTCTGGGCACAGCAAGGGGGTGAATCCCTCCCCCACCACCCCCCTCCCCAACCTGGAAGCCCAGGGGTTGGTCGCTGGGCTCTGCCCACACCTGCCCGTGGCCCCAGCTCCGCGGATGTCAGACCTTCCCTGATGCCACGGCAGAGCTCCCCTTCATAGCGGCCCCCAGCTCCATACGTCATCACGCCATGTCCTTGAGGCTCCCCCAAAACAAACTGTCCGGAGTATGTGTTTCCTGGATGCAGATGGAGGCGGGGTCACTGCGTGTCACGTGCCCTCCATCCTGACCAGTGAATGGATGTCCTGTCAGTACGTCATTCAGCGTGGTCAGTGGAGCAGGAATACCAAGGCATGGCCTGATCCTCCCTGCTCAGTGAGGGCTGCACACTGACCTTGGTGACCCTTCCTACAGGCACCTGGGGGACACAATGTGGGGTAGCCTTGTGCCCAGGCCTTCTGTGTGTGGTACTAGGGCTGTTACTCAAGGCCTGACATACTGGGCAGACTAATCTGCCACTCAGTTATGAATCCAGGCCCTTTTTTTGGAGGGGGGAACCGGGGATTGAACTCAGGCCCTTGCGCTTGCCAGGGAAGCACTTATTCCACAGAGCCATCTCCCTGGCCCTGCCTTTTCTTTTTTGAGATCACTGGGATTAAAGGCAGGCATCACCAAGCTTGGCCTCCTGGGCTTTTAAAAAATCTTTTATTTATTTACTTGGTACAGGGTCTTGCTACAGTTCAAACTCATAGTGATCCTCCTGTTTCAGCCTCCCCAGTGCTTGAATTACAGGTGTGCGCCATCACACCTGGTTCCTGGGCTGGCATGGCATGCAGTACTGGGGATCAAGCTCAGGTCCTTGTGCTTGCCTGGTAAGTGCTTAGATAGCTGAGCTACCTCCCCAGCCCTCTCCCTGGGCTTTTTTTTTTTTTTTTTTTTTTTGCGAAACTGGGGGTTGAACTCAGGCCCTTGCACTTTCCCTGGATTTTTAAAAGTCAACTGGAAACT
Organism: Ctenomys sociabilis; assembly: GCA_004027165.1. Taxonomy (NCBI): domain Eukaryota; kingdom Metazoa; phylum Chordata; class Mammalia; order Rodentia; family Ctenomyidae; genus Ctenomys; species Ctenomys sociabilis. The sequence goes on from PVKA01012314.1 coordinate 14,533, forward strand.
GAGTGCAAGAGAAGCTCCCACTGGCATGGACCACACGCTGCCCCTGACAATCTGAGGCTCTGGACAATGCCCTGGCTGCGGGCAGGGGGGCTGCAGGGCAGGTTTCCCATCTGGGCACAGGGTGTGAGGAAATATCTTTAAAGAAAAGAAACTATTTATTTTTAGAGGCCAAGGAGATAGCTCAATGGAATAAGTGCTTGTCTGGCAAGCACAAGGGCCTGAGTTCAATCTCTGGTACAAAAAAAAAAAAAAAAAAAGAAGAAGAAGAAGAAAACTACCAGGCCTGGGATGCAGCACTTTATTCCAACCAAGTGTCATGGAGAAGCCAGAGTAGCCTGTAGAGTGCACAGTCTGCTCCAGGGGTCCTTAGCGAGCCTCAGGCAGGCATAAAGGCTGCCCAAGCTTCGGGGCCCACGCCACATGCCCAAGCCTGCACTCTGCTGTCCTCTCAAGTTAGGGGAACCCGAGGGCCATTTACACCCAGCAGCTTCTGCTTCAGATTTGGGGAATGACCTCTCTGAGAGGGCTGGGGTAGGGTTCAGAAGCCCGTCCACCACCTCCAACACTGACCTGACCAGGCCCAGAGCCGGTAGCCGTGCCCTGTGATCTCTCCATCCACGAATTCACCTTCGTAATAACTCCCATCCTTAAACACCAACTTCCCGTGACCTGGGAAGAGAAGTCATGCGATGTGAAGTCAGCCGGTGACCGGGAGTGCAGCTGAGAAGCCCATAGCCACTGAGATTTCTCAGAGACTTCGGCTGCAAAACCCAGTTTTTAGGCTGGCTCCGCTGCTTGTCCAACATGCGTTCTTCACAACTTCACCTAAGTATTCCACATTTATCTAAAAACTCCTAGAACAGCCGGGGACTATTCCTGAGCACCCACTTCCTCTGCTAGAATGACCACAGAGGCGTGGACAGCAGATGAGACCTTAGCCCACATGCTCAGAGGGATGTGGACAGAGCTCTGCCCACAGACAGTGGGGACAGCGCTGGGGCAGCCTAAAGAGCAGGTGGCCATCAGGAATTTCTGACAGCAGCTGTGTGAGCCTCAACACCTGATGTCTGCACAAAAATACGAAGTGGCAAAAACTAAACAAAAGCCAAGAGGAGATACTGGGAGCCAACAGGCTTAAAAAGTCCAGAGTAGGCCAGCCTGACAGCTCAGTGCACTAAATAAACCGCCTGCTTAGGTAGGGCTGGTTGGCCAGCTTGGGCCCAGGTACTGGCCCTGCCCCTGGGGTATGCTGAGATGGTCACTGAGACTGGGCGTGGTGACCGCACTTGAAATCCCAGCATGTGGGAGGCTGAAAACAGGAGGATCACTATAAGTCTGATCTATGAACTGAGAACCTGTAGATCTGTCTTAAATACAGAAAAACAACAACAACAAGAAGGAAAGCAAGCAAGCAAGCAAGCCAGCCAGCCAGCCAGCCAGCCAGCCAGCCAGCCAGCCAGCCAGCCAGCCTCCTGGGGGAAAATGGTTAGAAGACCCTGATTGGGCAGAATCCACATCCAGAAACAGAATTGTAAGTGTAGGGGCCAGAAGTCCTGACAGCGAAACACCCTCTGTTCACCTGGTGCATGTGCCAGGGGAGGGCCCTGATAGCTGGGAAGTGCGCAGCTGTGCGCCTGCTGCGTGCTCCTGTGAGCTGAGGGTATTCAAGGGATTTTTTTTAAACTTCCTGTCCTCTATTGGTTGGATTTTCTACAGAAGTAGGTCACTTCTTTTAATCGGAAACAAAGCATAAAGCCAATTTTCACTCTGGAAAAGAAGAGCAAACTAAGATCTCCAGGGAAGATTTCCAACCGGTGGCTTTCTCTGGTGCAGGTGTGGAACGGAGTGTGTCTCTGGATCTACTGCCCCTGTCCAGCTCTGCCAGCCTCTGGCGCGCGTTAGGGGCAGTGACCCCAAAGGATCTGGGCAATGGCCTCATGGTGGCAGCAGCCCAGGCCCTGGGCAGGCTGGTAGCACTCACTGTGCGGGCACAGCGCTGGGGCACGTTCGGTGCAGCCCCTCTCCAGCTCCCAGAGAAAACGGCTGTCAGCCTGGAGGTGGCAGCTTGCCGGGAGGGTCCACCGAGATTTCTTACCGTGTTTCTTTCCTCCCTTCCATTCTCCTTCGTATTGGAAGAAGGAATTTGGGTATATGTAGACACCATAACCTGAATTTGAAAAGGAAAGGAAGACAGTGACCGCACAGCACCGCGACCGGGCTGCCATCAGAGCGGTGGGCTTGGGGCGCTCTGCAGGTCTCCGCACTGCTCTGTGCACGGCCCCAGGGCTGCACCGGATGAGGCGCGTCGTCCCGCTTGCTGCCAAGCCATGTGTGGGTTGGCTGGCTTCCGGACTTGACGACACCCACCCACTGCGGGTCAGGAAAGGAACCACCGGCCGAGGGGAGTTAAGTGGCGTGGGGCGGCAGTGGAGGTGTGAGGGTGCAGCGGGGATCCCGACTCCGCCAGACCGACTGCCCGGGCCTGACTTTGGGTTCATTTCGGCCTCGACTCTTGGGTTTTGGGGTCGGTTTCTTCCTGACTGGATCGCGAGACCTCCCGCGCCACCCACCCGGGCAGGCCAGCAGGGGGTCCGCCCCTTCACCACCCGTCTTTCTGCCACCCATCCCTGCAGGGCAGCACACTGCCGCGGTTCGGGAAGCTGTCTTGGGCTCTGGGCCTGGCTTCCCAGGCGCGCAGTCCCTACCGTTCAGCGGCGGCCGCCTCGACGACCCCCCGCGCCCCAGGAGCGAGCTCGGACTCCCGCGGCCGGCTGCCGCCATCTTGGCGCCCAGCATTCCCTAGCAACCAGACCTTTGCCTTGCTATTGGCTTTCGGTAGCTAGGCGCGTGGCCAGACCCAATCTGGGAGAACTGCAATATCCGAAACGGAGTTCTCAGGCCCGGGGCCAGCGGAGGCATTGCGTCTGCGCAAGTCTGTAAATTTCCGTCGTCCCGCCCCTTCCGCTGGGAGCACTATCGGCCAACGGCCGCGGCGTCTTCACCGGAAGCGGAAATGGTTGGAGCTGCGGGTCCCGCCTTACAGCCATCTTGGAGGCCGGAGGCGGTGCCGCTGGACGGAGCGGAAGTTCCCGTGCAGCTTCCCGGAGCCTACGCCGAACGCCGGCGGTCGCCCTGCCCGCCGCCACTCTTCTGTGGCCGTGAGGGAGACCGCGGCTCGGCCGCAACGGAGCCGCGAGGTGCCGGGGGGGGGTCGGCAGGACGGCGTCGCTCCTGGCTGTCAAGGCCGCGGGCGGGCGGGTGGATCCGCTGGCCGGGTGGGGGGTGCGGGGAGCGGAGAGGTCGGGAGGGCCGGTAGGGCGAGAGGGGACCACCGGGCCCTGGAGAGGACACGGGCCCGCGACGGGAGCCGCGGGAGGGGACACGTGGGCAGCAGCGGACGCGGGCCGAGCCCGGCACCGGACCGAGGCCGTAGGGGACCCTCGGGGTGAGTGGACGGCGTGGGCCGGTTGGGGACGGCAGCTGTAGAGACCGGGTTGGCCCTGCCGCCGGGGCGCGCCACGCTCGAGAGTTGGGAAGCGTCTGTGTGGGGCTTGCCGCCCGTCGCACCTTCAGGGTTCGCCTGTCGGGTTAGCGTCCATCCTGGGGACCAAGAGGCCGCCGAGTGAGCGGAAAGGGAGCTGTCCCTGGCTCGGGATTACCGGTGGTAATACCCCAAATTAAGGCAGTGATATCAGTTCTCTGGGCTCACTTTTTCATGTTGGCTTCCTGGCTAGGGCGTCTTAGGGCCCCAAGAGCTGTCTTCGCCTACAGAACCTTCAGTGGGCCGTTTTTTCAGATGGAGACTGGTTGTCCTGCTCTGCTGTGTTTTGGGGTGATTTTCCATCTCCTAAAAAGATAGAACCTCATAAAAATAAAAATACTGGGCCCTCAGTGATGGAGGCTTGGCCTGTGAGACCCTGCTGCATGCTGGGGTAGTGTGGGCACAGTGTGCAAAGGCCAAGTGGAGATCTGTGACAGTCACACCCACCGGAGGGAGGAGCCCAGGGTGGGCCGAGGGAGCACCTGCTGGGCAGTCAGGGAGGGGGGAGCGGCACGCAGGCCCAGCTGCCTCTGTGCAGGCTTCTTGTGTAGGACTGGTGGCTCACAGAGGGAGAAGTGAGCTCTACCCTTAAGCAGAGAGGTTCCTGTACGGTTTCTGGCTTGGTACCCACACTGTTCCCCTGGAGTGGTTTTCTTTTGCTTCTTTGTTTTATGACTGAACGTAAAACAGTTACATTCAGCAGATACCCATCAAACATCTGCCTTCTCTTCCTAGCCTGCGCTTTAGGGTATTAAGGCCCAGCTGGGAGCCAGACAAGGGCCCTCCTTACGGAGCTTGTATTCTAGCAGAGGGAAGTAGAGGAGAAATGCAGGAAAGTATCAGAAAATGATTGTCACACAAAATGAAAGCAGGGCTATGTGACAGTGTCAGTTTGGATAGGAGTGAAGGGCCTCTCGGAGGAGCTATTTACAGTGAGCAGAGGGAAAGGTTTGGCTGGTCAGTGCCTCTCCAGCCACAGTTCTCTTGTCTGTGTAGACGTCTTCAGGACGCCAGCCCTTCTTGGACCATACGTTGACCACTTTTTTTTTTTGGCAGAACCAGGGATTGAACTCAGGCCCTTGTGCTTGCCAGGGAAGCACTTATTCCGCTGAGCCATCTCCCAGGCTCAACCATGCATTAATTTCTGTCTAACTTAGCTGTCTGTGATATTGTACCAGGCTCTGCAGGCTCACCATGAGTGCTGTTTGCTCTTCAGAAGTCTGAGGAAGGTGCTGATGTGCAGTTGTCCCTCGGCCCAGATCATTGGCCATTGTTAGAGAGCTCGGCTCAGACCCATAACCAGTGTCTAAAGGTGGTCGGACTCCGAAGGTCAGTCAGTCAGTCACTTGTTCTGACTTTTTGAGACAGGCTCTCACTGCATATCTCAGGCAGGCCTTGCACTCACTTTGTAGCTCAGGATGGCCCCAAACGCCCAGGGATCCTCCTGCCTCAGCTGGAGTGCTGGGGTTATAGATGTGTGCCACCACGCCCAGCAAAAGTTTGGTTTTTTTTGCACAGTAGCAGGGATTGAACTTGGGACCCTGCACTTGCTAGGGAAGTACTTATTCCACTGAGCCATCTCCCCGGCCCCTAAAGTTTGCTTTCTTAATCTTGCTTTGATGTGTCTCATGTTACTGGTGCTGAGTTCAACCTAACTGGAGCTGTGTTTGCACGTGGATGCCAGGGAAGTGGAACGCAGCGGTGCTCTTGTGACACGTCAGTCTGGAGTTTTCAAAGCACAGCTTATATTCTTGAGTGTGAACCAAGTATTTTCTTTTGATACTGTGTTTATCATCTCAATTCAAGCAAAAGTGTTTCAGTGCTAAACATTTAGCAGTCACAGTAAAAGAAGCTTGCAACCATGGTAGTATGCAGACCAAGACTGTGGTAGCCTCTGCTGACCGTGCTTTGCCCTGAGTGAGTTAGCCTTTCTCACTGGTGCATTCTAGTGTAGCCTGTATTTAAATGTGGGATTCTCCTAGTTAGCTGAAGAAGGCACCCCAAGAGGGCGGAGGATCCGGAGCCACCACCACTGTGCTCAGGGCCCAGGAGTGTGCTGTGGGGTGTGGCCATGCTTCTCACTGAAGACTTGACCCTGGGGCCTGTGGGGCTGCTGAGATGGAGACATTTCAGTTGGGACTGGAAGCTGATGCACTTGAGACCCAAGGCCATGTGCAGTGGCCTGCTGGCTTCCCCTGCCCTGGGTGTGGGTAACTGGGGCAGGTGTGCCTTCTGGCTCCTGCCACTGTTGTGGGCTGATTGCTGGATTGCTAGGCCTCTTGCATTTGTAAGAGGGAGGGACGAAGCCAGCTTCAGGTAGTGGTGGATGAAACCTGGGTCTTGCCTGCTGCTTGGGGAGAGCCTGGTACTGCAGGCCAGGTTCTGGCTTGGGGTACCCAGAGCAGTGGGCCTAAGCCAGACCTGACTGGAGTCATGGGGGCAGAAGGGGCCCACAAGTGTCAAAGTAAGACTGGCAGCAAAGGTTGCTATTAGTGTGCAGTTCTGTCTGCAGGGTGTGTCCTGAGTTCCTGTGTGGCAGAGAGCTGGTGTCTGCTGGGCTCTGGCCCTCACAGGACCTGTCCCTTTGAGAAGTGGGGGAAATGCTAGTCCTTCTGCCAGAACCCAGTGGGGCAGTGCATGACCTTTGGCACCGAGTTCTCACAGGTGAATTCCGCCTGGGATCAGAGAAGTGTGTGGAAATGAGAGCAGATAGGGTTCCCTCCAGAGCAAGATAAGGACCTGGGCAGGGGCCAGCTGGGCTACTGCACGCCCTCCTGTTACGAGGACCCACTGGGACAGGGTGCAGAGAGGATGGGAGTGCGGTCTCCTCGCAGCCAAGGGGCACCAGGAGTATGGCGGATGGCTGTCGTGGGGAGGGCAGTGTTGCCTGCCGTCACCTTGCGTCCTCCTTCCCTTTTACTGGACCTGCTGCTTGCTTGGTTAATTCATGTAAAAACATGAATGATTTGGGTAAAACCCTGAGAATCACAGAAACTGGTTTGGCAGATTGGTCAGAAAGGGGGAATGTTTACCACCTGAGTGCTTGCTGCATGATGAGAACGTGCCCTGTGTTTCTCTCAGTTGCAGGATGTCTGAAGGGGACAGCGTTGGAGATTCTGTCCATGGGAAGCCGTCTGTGGTGTACAGATTTTTCACACGCCTGGGACAGGTCAGTGGGTTTGTAGATGGTTGCTGTAAGTATTTAGATAGGAAACTGTCAGCTCCCCACGTGCCTTCCTGGTGGGCTTGAGTCCAGGATGTTGCCAGAAGAGGCCCAAAGCAGCAGTTGGCTGGGCACTGCACTGTGTTTCTGGGCAGCCATGTGCACTCTGGCTTTTGTGTGTGTTTAGTCTTGAAGCTCACGGAACCTCTTGGTAGTGGTGCAGGCAGGCGCTGTGCTCTGCTCCTGCCATGTTCCAGCCTCAGAGCCCTGCTTGGAGCAGGCCAGGGTGGGACACAGGACATGACACGGGACAGGCTGGGGATGGGCCAGGAGGTGCAGGTCACTGCTCTGGGTCATGTCTGCAGCCTGCCTGAAGATACCGTATGCTTAGACTCGGCGAAGAGCAATGGCTGCAGACACTGAGATTTTGGCTTAATGAAAAGCGTGTTTATTTTGGGGAGCCAGGATATAGCTCAGCAGTCTTAAGTGCCTGGTAAGTGCAAGGACCTGGGTTGGATCTCTGGTGCCCCATGCTGTGCTGCGCTGTGCCAGCTCCCATGCCTGGGCCTGGTGGCACATGCCTATAGTCCCAGCGCTGGGGAGGCTGAGACAGGAAGATCATTGCAAGTCTGAGCTGCAGAGTGAGACCCTGTGCTAAATACATAAGTAAATAAAAGTTACAAAAAATTAAAAATGTGGAGTTTTTTATATTTTCTATTTTTAGTATTTTATTATATATACATATGTATATAATTTTTTTTTTCCTGGCAGAACCGGGGATTGAACTCAGGCCCTTGTGCTTGCCAGGGAAGTGCTTATTCCACTGAGCCAGATCTCCAGCCCCTTATTTTATATTTTTGTGGTATTGGGCATCAAAACCAAAACCTTCACACTGAGTGGCTGCCCCACCCCCGCCCCCATTTTGGCTTTTTGAGATTGCATTTTGCTTCATAGTGTAGAATGGCACCCTCTCGTCTCAGCCTCCCAGCTGCTGGGATTATAGGCATGTACCACTTTGGCTTTTTTTTAAATAAATTTTTTTAAGGTGAAAAAGTAGCATATGCCAAGCTATAATACTGAAGCTGTGTAATGAGTGTTCACATGTCCCATGACTGAAAATTTTCATTGTAAAGGATTGTTTCACAGTTAAAATTTAAAAGTTATATATGTATACGTATACACATGCACAAATTAAAACACTGAGGAGTTCCTCAGTGAGCCTGTGGCTGCCGGGCCCTCTGCACATGGGCAGGGCTCTCACCCAGCTTTAGGAGAGCACAGAGAGGTCCTGGGCATGAGGGCGCAGGTTTGGCTGGAGGCCTGCCGCTGCCGTGTGACATGGAGATGCACAACTTCTTCCTCCCTCAGGGTGAGCTTGGTCTCGTCACGGTCCCCTTGGAGTGGCAGTGCAGCAGTGGCTGTGGAGATGGCACCCATAGCTCAGCAGGCCGTTACTGTCGCCGCCAGCACCACTGCTCAGGCTGGCGCTAGAACACCATGTTCTCTGACTGGTAGTTTGTAGTGCTTTTGGTAAAGGGATGAACCTGCCTGAGGCGTCACTGCAATGTTTCCGGTCATTGCTCGGTGTCAGGGTTTATCTTTTGCTATTCTTGGGCTTAGCTTCACCTTTCCTACCCCTGCCTCCTCAGATTTACCAGTCCTGGCTGGACAAGTCCACACCTTACACGGCTGTGCGGTGGGTGGTGACGCTGGGCCTGAGCTTTGTCTACATGATCAGAGTTTACCTGTTACAGGTGAGTCTGCTGCGGTGGGCCTGTGCCACAGGCGTGGGGAGTGGGCTCCAGGCTGGGTGCTGCTGTTGCGGTGTAAAATGGTATGTAATGAACACTTTTACTTCACAAGTATAGGAAAATTTCAGCGGTGTTTCTTTAAAGAAGCTTATTTACAGTTTTCCTAAGATTGTCATCTTTAACAAGGGTTCCCAACAGGCCTAGCCCAGTCTTGACCTCAGCTTGTGCCCTGCCCAGGTGACAGCCCTCTGTCTCCCTGAACCTGCTGTGTGCCTCTCAGGGCAGAGTTCCTGTCCCAGATAAAGTGATAGGTCCGTGGACCTTATGTACTGCAAACAGTGCTGGAGTTGGTGGGTTTGGCTTTGTGAGCTATGCCTCTGGTGTGGCTGATGATGCCCGCGAGGTGGTGCTGGGGTGCAGTGCAGGCATAGTCACCCAGGCACCTCTGGTGTCTCTAGGCCTGCTGTGACACCCCGAGGACAGGTGGCATCTGCCCAAGCTGTTCTTCCCTTCTGAGCAGGCTCGGTGAGAATTATTGGCTCCTCTGGCCTGGGAAGTACAGCTGTCTAGAGTTCCTGCCTGCCTCTTCGCTTTTTTGGAGATTTAGGAGGACATTGGTCCTTGGGCAGCACACTGATTGGCTGGATGGTGTGGCCAGCATGTGCATGTTCATACTGAACGCAGACCCTCGGGTCTTGTGGTTTGTATCTGGTTTCTTCGAAGAGGCCCAGCTCTGGTTCAGTGTGGAAGAGGTGGCAGCTCTGTGGCTATCACAGCAGGGACAGTTTATACAGGGGGGCTGAGATTAATGTAGAAATTTTTTCTTGTGAGTTGGAACTCAGTCCATTTGCTAATGCAGACTGGCCTGGCAACTTGGAGTTAGGGGTGTGGCCAGGCAGGTGTGACAAGCAGTTTCACTCTCCTGAGTCAGGCCTGCCTTGCAGCGTGACGACACGTGTGCATTAGTTAATGTTCCACCTGAGGTTTTAGTCCCCTGGCTTGAGTATTTTCAGGCAGGAAGGTTCCCTCCTACTCGTCCGAGCAGGCACAGACTTGAGATTGACAGTTTACTTGTGGGGTGTGGGGGAAGCAGGGTGGTAGTTTTCCCCCTCTCTTGAGGAAACCTCAACCCCGAGGCCCTGGCCCTCTGTTCTCCTGGACAGAGTCTGGTCTGGTGATGGCAGTTCCTGAGGATGGCCAGCCATGGAGTGTATAGCAGCAGCTGTGATTCTGCTTTGATGCCGTGGGGAGTGCTGGCAGGCTGAGGGGGTAGGAACGGCAGCTCCCCTGCTGCCGCGCACTGAGCCCTGAAGTGCTGGTTTGTTTGCGATTTGGCTCTAGTGCCTCCTGGCCGGGAGCCCAGGCTTCAGGTGTCACATGGCCAACTGGACTGTCAGAGGAGTTTGCTGTCGACCCTGAGTGGTCCCTGTGGCACTGAGACACACAGATTGCCTTGAGAGGCATGCTTACTATGGGTGTTGCTTTGCTTCCTGTCATGGAAGCCACAGCCTCCCTCTCGCTCCAGAGTGAGCCTTGCGCCCTGCAGCTTCTTGTGTCCTGTGGCTGCGGGGAGCTTCCGCTGGCAGTGGCAGTGCTGCTCACTGTGTTCACCTTTGCTCTTCCAGGGCTGGTACATCGTGACCTACGCCCTCGGGATCTACCACCTCAACCTCTTTATAGCGTTCCTATCTCCCAAGGTGGACCCCTCCCTGATGGAAGACTCAGGTACCGCGTCCAGCCCCAGGCTGCTGGGAGGGCTGTGCATCCCCTGTGATTAGGAAACTGAAGCTCATGGGCTCTCTGACTTGTCTAAGGTCCTGTCACAGATGACAGAATGAATGGGGCTGAAATCTGTGCCTGGGCCTCTGAGTCTCGTGTGTCACAGGCAGCCTCACGAGGCCTGTCCTTGTGGCACTCAAGGGTCGCTCCCAGACTTCCTTTCCCAGGGGTTTGCACATACAGCCCACTGTGGCCACCACCACAAGCCACTGGCACCTCAATGCCGCTGGCCAGGCCATCTCCAAGTTCTTGGGAATTGAGATGTTGGTATTTGTGTATCCTGGGCCAGCCAGTGACATTAGAGAGCAGTCAGCCACTGTCCTGGGCCTGTTTGGGCCCATTCAGGCCCTTCTGCTGAGCCTGTCATGAGCAGTGCTGTTTCTAAACTGTTTTCAAATTGGATGAGCAGAAGCTTATGAAAACACTAGTGGGAGGCCCCCTCTGGGTAGTCTGGAAGGGAACCGAGGGACCCTTGCTGCCAGCCTCAGTTGCTCTGGGTGGGTTGGGGTGGCCAGCTGCGCTGAGCCTCCCGCATGTCACGTTGAGGTGGGTCACAGCCCTGCCGCTCCTCCGAGCATGCTCTGAACAGTGTGT